>PVJS01029997.1:0-24391 GCA_004027185.1 Glis glis | reverse complement strand
TCGGCCTCCAGCCCTTCGAACTGAAACTTCACCATCGTTTCTCCGAAGAGCTTCCTGATCTTCACATCTTGGACTGGGACTGAATTAGTGGTTGCTCCGATCCTAAGACTCCAGCTCTTAGACCACTCGACCAGCTACTGGTTCCTCTGACTCTCCACGTGCAGTCAGAACTTGGGACTACATTGCTTCAAACTGTAAGCCCATCTGATAAATCCCTTTTTCAAATATACTCATTCTGTGAATTCTGTTAATCTAGTGAACCCTATCCAATACAGGTGTTTTACATACAACACATATGTACCAAGTATAGACTGAAACTTAGGGCATGCATCAGAGAGTGAGAAGCCTGAAAAGTAGACAGAGAAGGAAACATCAGGAAGAATTTCAAAAGCCATGGTAAGCTGATAAACACACATACACACACTCAAGTGTTTGTATAGATGTGCGTGTATGTTAATGGATCATGCAAGACCATAGACCTCTGAGGAATTGTAAGCTAGTTGGGAGAGTGATGTATTTAAATGGAGAAAAATAATAAAAGGCAATGTACCCCATGTACCAAAAGAATGGCAGAGACATTAAAAACAAGATGGAAAACTGTATTGGACCAAAAGGAATATACTTTTGAATTTAGAAAAGGCAAGCCAGGCAGGAATTAGAAAAGACAAAACATGACTATCATGTGTTTCTGTGGAATGGCTTTGACATGCCTAGTGTATTTGAAAGAAGCAAAGCATTTGTGCACAGAAATAAGCGGATGAATCGGTTTCTATTGCTGTAGCAAATTACCACCAATTTAGCAGCCTGTGGCCGCACCCACTTTTTATCTCTCATTCTGTGGGGCAGAAGTCCAGGTTGACCATGACGGTCCCTTGCTCTGGGCTTCAGAGAGCCTGAGTCAAGGTATTCATTGGCATGAGCTCTTATCAAAAGATTTGGGAAGAAATTTCCTTCCAAGCTCAGCCAGGGTGCCAGAGGAATCCCTTTCCTTGCAGCTATAGGACTGAGCTCTTCTTTCCCTGACTGGCTGTCATCAAGGGCTGCCGTCAGCTTCTAGAAGTCTCTTTCTGGTTCTTGCTTGTGGGACCCTGTATGTCGGAATCAGTCATAGCACATCACTTCCTTCTCATGCTTAGCATCTCGCAGACTAGCCCTTCTGACACATCTCTTCTGCTTCCAGTCAGAGAAAGGGAGTTGAAGTGGAGAGAGGGAGTTTAATCAGAAAATAGTCATAATCAGAGTATGTGTTTGTGCAGGTGTGAACTTGAGAGAGAGCAGCAGTAAGGGGCAGGATGCTCAATAGCACTTAGTATTTGCCCTTCAGGAGAGGGCAAGAATGGTTTCAAAGTGCTGAGCATGCACAAAAGGCAAAGGATGATGAGAATGTGGTGGGAAGGCAAACTTGGAAGATATTCAGTTTTACTTGGATTATTTTAGTTTCCAAAGATAATATTGTTTTACCTATAGGGCCATCCAGCAAACAATTGAAAACATGGAATTGAATGTCATAAAGAAGGTCAAGGTTGAAGAGAGAGCCTGTTTGCAGTAAGGTATCATTAAAATGGAAAACTTAACTCCAACGGCTTCCAGACATGTTCATTGCCTGGTCACTGAAATTTATTCTGGGAAGCAAGTCTCCATGGCAAGTGTTTCAGTGGCAATCCTTATCACAGCCTTTCTGAATAAAAGCAAACTGAGGTCAAACATCAGATCCCCTTAGAGAGATAACCCGGGTACTTTGTCTGATTGAATCTCAGCGCCTGATGGCTCATTGCTCTTCAGGGAAATTCCCCAACATTCAAAATTTCACACTTTGGATGGAGCCAAGACACAAGGGTGTCTGGTCCTCTCTGCTTTTCTCCAGTGATCCCGCAGACAGAGCACTTCGCTGGCAGCCCTGACTGACTCCTAGAGTTCTAAGACCCTTGAGGGCAGGATCTATGCATAATGTTTCTCTTTGATTTTGAAAAGTACTTGGCATGGAACTGGAAGCATGCCATATCGTTGGGGGAAAATGTGAACTTGAAAATCAGAGACTTGAGTTCAAAGTCCTCCTCTGTCATTGACAGTAAAGCAACCAGATAAGTTGCATAAACCTTTGGAGCTACAGATTCATCCTCTGAAATACTGAGAAAACAGTGTATATAACATAGAGAGGTTGTAAACATTATATGTGAAACTGTGTTAGAGCTTTTAGCACAGAGACTGAATGTAGTACTCACTTTGTAAAGGTTAATAACAGTACCACTTACACAGCACGTACTAAGAGTGAACTAAAAGACCCAATGAGATAGACAGACCACTGTTAGCCCTATTTTATAACTGAAGGAACTGAAGTACAGACTGGAAAAATGACTTGCCATATGTCAGTCAGGAAGAGCAGAGAGGCTTCTGTACTACTGCTATTGTGTACATACCTGCTGCATATGCTATTACGTACTATATCACATAATACTAATCAATGATTGCACTACTGCTATTGTGTACATACCATGTTATAGCAATCAATGATAGCTTTGATAATTGTTAATAAGGACTTCCTTAAGTTACCATGGGTGTTGGACAAGTCAAAAGTATCTTCTCTACCCACTTTTAGTTAAAACTCTTTTAGCCTCTCTAGTCAATAAATGAAAAAATAAACATATATATATATATATATATATATATATATATATATAATTTTTAGAAGTTGTCTCTCTAGTATTAAAATTCAAGATAATAAATCTAAAGAGAAATACATCCAGTTACCAAAGGGGAAGCTCCAGTTCTAAAGCTTTCCTATGTAGAGGTTGTATCAGGCATCATTCCCAGGCATTCAGGAAGGCCCACACAGACATGAAGAGACGATGCAGGCTGTTGTCCGAGAGTTCAGCAGAGACTGCCTATGGGTGCACCTGCCCAGGCCTCTGGAGCACGACACTGTTCACCTTTCCATACCATATTCCCTTAAGACTTCAACAACAACCTTCTGAGTCTCTTCATGTCTCCCCAAGAATTCTCCAGCTTCTGCCCAGCACCTCCTAATTGTAAAGCCAACACTACACACTTTAGGGTCTACTTACAACAGCAGTCCACTTCTGGTATCAAATTCTGTTCCAATCCTAGTTGTAGGTCAGGAATTTGGGAAGGTCCTAGCAGAGTGGTTCTAACTTGGTTCTTCTAGGTGGCTGCAGTATGATGTCAGCTAGGATGACAGTTAGCAGAAGGTCTTTCTGGCTTGTTTGTTCAAGATGTGGTATTCACATGACTGGCAGTTTTTCTGGCCATCATCTGGGAACTCAATTGTTTCTGTCAACTGGAATGTCAAATGTGACCTCTTTAACAAAGTCATCTTGGAGTGGTTGGACTTGTTATGGAGGCTGGCTTCCCCAGAGTGATTGCCCCATAGGACGAGTAGGAAGCTGTATGACCTTTTCAACCTATACATAGAAGACACCTGTGTCATTTTTTGAAGCAGTCATGAGCCTCCTGGATTCTAAGAGATGGGACACAGGCCCCTCCTATCAAAAGAAGGCCTGTCGAAGAATTTGTGGCTGTGTTTTATTGTCACATCAAATTAAGGACATTCTCACCTCAACCTAACTTATGAGGTTTGTAACCATGAAAAGAACCTCATGTATCAAAATATGCTGTAAGTGTGGTGCTAACAAACAAATACATGTTAGAAACTATTGTCTTATATAAAGAAAATATGTGGGAAGATATCAGTTGATGAACTATTTTTCCATTTTGAGAATTGAGGAAGAGGAAAAGTAAATAAGATCCAATAAATCTAAAGGGAAAGATATAATAAAGATAAGAGTATATATTCATTGAGTAGAAATGAAAGGAAAACATGGGAAATTAACAGGCCTTAAGAGTTTCTTTGAGAATACAAACAAACTAGACAGACCCCTAGCCATATTGATCAAGTAAAAATAGCATAATGAATAAAAATGGGGACAGGTGATGTAATAAAAATTATGACAGAAAATTTGAAAACTTAAATTAATTATAACTTCCAATTCCATAATTACCCCTCTAGCTTCTGGGAAAGTAGATGGCTCACAGGTGCCAGGAAAACCCTCTCTGGGACTTGCGTTTGGTTGCAAAAGCCACCTTGACCACAGTCATGCCCCTTCTCAGGAGAAGGTCACTTCTAACAATTGGTTGATTCAGGGTATCAACACTTGGCTCCCTGGTCTAAGTGGGGGCAATTCTGAGGGATATCTGGCTCAAGAGGATCAGATGGAATCCTTACACTGACAGCATTGCATTTCAATTTTTCCCTAGGTTCACTTGTGATTCCTTTTCTCTCCCAACAGGGGTTTTATTTTGTTTCTTTTATTGGTGCACTGTAATCATACATCTTGTTGAAGATCTGGGTGATAGAGGCATACATGCACACAACACTCATTGAGCCCTCCCCCAGTTCCCACCCCACTCCCTCTCCCTCCCCACCTTCCCGTGCTTGACACAGTGATTGGCTTTGGTAAGTTTGTATATGTACATCATGTCCATTGAAGTGTTTCCCTCTTCAAGTCTTCCTTGCCCCTCCCATCTCCTTCAGTTAGGTCCCCTCCTTCATTCCACTTAAGGTCTCTCCTTGTCTGGAGTCCCTCCTATGTCCCAATTTCTCCCTAGCTTCTACATATGAGGGAAAATATCCGATCTTTTACTTTTTTGTGACTGACTAATCTCACTTAGCATAATATTCCCCAGTTCCATCCATTTCCCTGTAAATTACATAATTTTGTTCTTTATGGCTGAGTAGAATTTCATTGTGTGTATATCCCATAATTTTGTAATTCATTCATCTGTTGATGACATCTTGGCTGATTCCATAGTTTGGCAATTATGAATTGTGCATAAACATAGATATTCATGCATTAATATGGTAGTTTGATTTCACTTCTTCTAGGTAGATATACAGGAGTGGTATAGCTGGGTCATTAATACCAAAACTGAATAAAGACAGTAAAAGAAAGTAAAGAAAATCCCAACAGGTCTTGAACCTGAAAGCTGTCCTCAATACATTCATCACACAGTAACCTCTGTCGTAGAGGTTGGGTCCTGGGAAATTCAGCCTGTGACAGAGACTTGGAGCCCTAGCATCCTATTTAAGGGTTTTCTTCATAGTTTCTGACAAGTGGTATTTTGAAAAATATAATTGAATCTGGGCATGGTGGTGGATGCCTGTAATCCCAGTACTTGGGAAGCTGAGACAGGAGGATCACAGGTTCAAGGCCAGCCTCAGAAACTTAGCAATACCCTATTTCAAACTAAAAACTAAAAAGGTCTGAGGGCGTATTTTGGAGGTAGAGGAACTTTGGGTTCAATTCCCCATACCACAATGAAGGAAAGAAGGAAGGAAAGAAGGAAGGAAGAATTGAACAGGTGAGGCAAAACTAATTTGCCTTGTATCTCCTCACACTGTTTCTCATGGTTCTTTAATGTTGGGTATTATTATATATCAAGGAAAGAGCAAAGGAGAATAGGTATGGTGGGGCTTGGTGTAGCCTTATAATTAATGGATCAAGGACCTCCCTAAATTATTTCCTTTTCTTGGTTTTGTAAAATGGGGGTCCTGAGGGTTGTTATTTTCATTCCATTTTTATATTAGTATGATTTGAATAATGAAATTGGTTGTTTGTTCTATTCCTAGACCACAGAATATTGGGATAGGATTTCAATAGACATAGGCAGAATGAATATCCATTTGTTTAGAAGTTAAAAGGATTCATGCCATGAAATCAGCATGTAGCATCTGGTCCTGACTTTGGGCTAGAATCTCTTGGGAAGTGTTGAGCATAATTTGAATTGTATATGGATACTTGTAAATCTTGATATGGAACTGAATGCTTGAGAAGGGTATATGTGCTTGCTGGTCACTAAAGGTGATCAAGCTATTGTTTTAATTTTTAGCATATTTCTCCCAAACTCATATTCTCTTGAACACATACTCTTATTCTAGACCCCACGTTGGTCAGTGAATCATAAAAGCCTTCTGTATCACATCTTCCATAGGATTGCAATGTAACACAGCCAATCATACATACCGGTTTGTTATGTAAAGGTTGCTTTATGACCTCAACAGGGTAAATTAATGTTCTTCCCTGTGATTACTGTGTGAACACTGGATGATGCACATTCCTTTTCAGCTGAGGTTGCTGAAACTGGGAGGATGTGGGGACAATCAGATCATGGTGTTAGTTAGGCTTCCGTGCCTCCTTCTGATAAAGGCCACTGCTATATGAAAAATAACTAAGTATGTCCTTAAAGCCAAATTGCCTTCTATAACTCTGTCCCCTGGCAAGCTGCAACCTTTGTTAACTCCATGCCCCAGCGCACCGCCACCTTAGTTCTGCTTTGATATATAAAAACTGGACAGAGACTGACCGCTGTGCGGAAGACTCGTGCGGAAACTTTTATGCTTAGCTGGCCGCTACTGAGGAGAGGAGATGGAAGCCTCCTATGTTCAGCCTGCTGCAGCTGAAATAAAGGCACATCTCACCCCTCTACCCTGCTTGGTATCTCGCTTCTTTATCCAACCGGCTGGATAGAACGTGAACCTCCCCAACCTTGATCAGTTGCACAACAGAGGATATGAATATGGGATTACAGGCGACCCTCCTCACTGCATGGAAGATGTAACTGGAAGGAACGGATGAGACCAACACAGGCATCTAAGAAATGGCCCTGGAGAGAAACCACTGCTGATCACTTGGCACCTAGCTCCAGGTATTGAAGTCACCTCTAAATCCAGGCTTCTTGGTAACATGAGAATGTAAAATTTTCCTTTAGTTCAAGCTAGTTTTAGATGGTTTTATACCCCACACGACCAAAAGAATCCTGACTAAAAGCATCTATGGATTTGTTTATTCCAACCAATGACCTATCAATGACCTACTTTTGTTCAGTTCTTCTTGATATTGCCCCAGAATAATGGGTCCTTGGTCTCCCAAGTCCCCTCTTCACTTGACCTGCATTATACTCAACCCGATTCTCAGACTGTCTCCTCTCTGGCATACAGGGGACCCAACCAGGAGCTTGGTCCTGTTTTTTTTTTTTTTTTTTTTTTACCAATTGACCATACATCCATAGGTCAGTTTCTTTACTTCTCTTTACCTTATTTCCTCATTTTCAAATTGAACTGGATGCAAAATTACTCCTAAGATGCTGCATTGAGCTCTAAAACCCCACAGCTTTATAACAAGAGGAAGGGGAGAGCAGCAATTGCACAGTTGGAAGTTGCATAAACTTTAGGGAATGCTTGATTCAAATGCAGATGGTCTCAGGTGAAATAATTTTTAATTTCCCTTTTTATTGTTGGGTAAGGTCATGATGTTCTCTAATTTGTGCATATTTTTTTCTGGAAAGAATGAAGGAGACCTTTTTTAAAAAGCTGTAAGGGATTCAACAATGCCCAGTGTTATTGTTGCTTGAATTCCAATTACCGAGGAACGGTTCTGCATATTTTCACTTGTCGCATTTCAACATGTCATCTCCTCTAAGTGGAACCAATTGCATTAGAGCAGTCATGAAACTGTAGTCATCCTCCTTTCCTCACTGGAAATGTAATCGTAAAAATTTAAATGCACATATTCATTTTCCTCCCCTTCAACCAAGCGAGCGCACCTCGTCGTTATTCCCTGCAAAAAAATGATTATCAGGTCTCTGTCTATGAAAATCTTAATGGAAAAATTAGATACACAACAGACTCTTGCTTAACTAAACATTTGACTCCATTACTTGGAAAAGCAGTTGGTATTCATTTTTGCATCTGCCACCAAAATTCTTTCTAGCTTTGTTAGTTTTCTTCCTTTCATTTCTCTCTCTCCCTCTCTCTCTCTGTGAATTAGAGAAGGGACTCTTTTCTCTGATACTCAAGCTAATACTGCACCAAAAAATCCAAACTATAGAATTTCAAAATTATAAACCAAAAGGATTTTAACTTACATCCAATAATTTTTTATTCTTCTATTTGCCCCAAATCAAACTAAATCTGATTCCAAGTCTCTGTTTGTTAAAGTAGATTTTAAAAAAGTTAATACCTTTTATTTGGGAGAATGCTTCAGAATTCCTGGAGGCTACCACATTCCAGAACATTTAGTTAGGCCCCCTGGTCTCCTGACCACAATGGTTAGCAGGGATATAATCGTCTAGGTTGACGTGTTTTCTTGAGATTGACAGCATTGTTGTTTCTGTGTCAGACTTGCACAGAGCACTCATTAATGAAACTAGGAGCCCTACTTCCTCTTGTGCAGCCTGCTTCCTGGTAGTCTCACTACAGGAAGTCCTTCCAGCTTTCCAAGGTGCTGAATTGGGTGCAGAGTAATTAATTGACCCTTTCAACTCTGGGTCCCCTATCTTTCTACTGACTTTCTAGTTTGGGGCAGAAGTATATAAAAACAAATATATACATTTTATCTACCTGTCCATTCATCTATCTAAACTTTGACTATACCTGAGCTTTAAAGTCTTCCATTTCTAGGTTCTGAGAACAAAGACCTAGGTGGTTGTCCTCCAAGAGTTTGGAAACTTCTGCATTCGAGCCAAGACAGATAAAAAACAACCAATAACACTCTTAGCCAAAGGCCTGACCACACTTTGGGGGAAAAGCAAGTGACCATTACCACTACTATTTAATACAGTGCAGTGGACAAGAAGAAAGACTGTCCTCATCCGAATTCAAATCCCCACTCCTCCACTTAGTTGTGTGACTTTGGGTTAATTGCTTAGATTCTCTGTGCTTGTTTCCTTAACAGGACCTAACTTATAGGGTTTCTATGAAAAGCACATGAGCTATAATTTGGAAAGGTCCTAGAAAGTTGTCAGGTGCCTAGTGAGCACTATAGAATTGTCCCTTATTTATTGGTCATATTCTAAGCCTACCTTTTCTGAACTTGCCAAGCCCTCAATGTCTGATGTAAAATCAAACAACATGGTCTTCAGAATCAGAGTTTAAATCTTGACTGTGTCAACTGCTGGGCCATGAGGGAATCCATGTGGCCTCTCAGCTTTGGTTTCCTCATCAGGAAAATGGTATGGTTGTATGTGTTCAAAGAAATGATGTTTTGAATCCCTTGGTTAAGAGAGAGAGAGAGAGGGACAGAGAGAGACTTAACTCTTGCCTACAGAGGGGAATGTATTTCCTCCTCTGATTACACACTGTCCAACTCTATTATCTCACCATTGCCACGAGGTACCTGGCTCCACCTTGATTTTAAATCTCCCATCTCCCATTGTCCTGATCATGAGGCTAGACACCAGGTAGACATACGACTGTGTATAAATCCTTGTTGAATTCAGTTAACACAGTGGGAACTAGGGAAGCAGCTCTAGATTATCTTTCAGTTGGCAGTCCCCTGTCATGGGAAGAAGTACACCATCTGTGGGCTAGATCTGGCAGGACTCAGACCCCAGCTACATTCATCTTTCATAAAGTGGAGCCTCGCTAGGAGGAGGGAGTTCTTGCCCCGAGTGCTCTGTGTTGAGCCAAGCATCCAGGCTGCTTGAATGGAAGCTGAGGCAGTGTGCTTGGCCTGCGGGACTCATCAGAAGGGCCTCCAGGTTGCCTGGGAGGATGCATCTGGTAGCCTTGTTGGGCCAAGTTGAACACATTGGCCTGTTAGCAATATTAATGACTGTCCTCTAATGGGCCTGACCAAATGTCACTTACTCTCAGCAGCCTTCCAATTCACTCTGTGTGGCGAGGCTGAGTGGGAGGAGGGAGCAATGTGCTCTTCACAGAGATAACAGCTCTTCTGTCAGGGACCAAGAGGAGCACAGCTCAATCCATCACTCCTGCATTTATTTATTTATAATTCAGTTAGTCAAATGTCATAGACTTATGGCTTTTTTTCTGCGTGTTCACCCGTGGCACTTTGTGAAGCACCATAGAGAAGAACTGTCTGCGGTGGTATGCTGATTTAACAAGCATGCATTCATTTAACACATAGTTATCCAAGAGTGACAATGTGCGGAGCATTGGTTAACACATAAATGAAGTAAAAAGAGAGAACAGGGAGGCTGAAATAGCCAGAGGGCATTTTGGAAAGGAGGGAGGGATTGGCCATTGGTTACATGATGTGCTAGATCGGGATAGCTAATTTCATTTTTGCTCTGGCCGTTTTCAGTTGACCCAGCCTGTCAGCACAAAGCATCAGAGACACTATGCGAACGGCTTCTCTGGGGCTCCTCCTTCAGCTCGGCACTTTTTAGGCTTCCTACTATTTAACTTGTGGATGGAGTTGCAATTTGAGTATGCGAATGTCTATTTTCCTAGCCTAGGTTAACGTTGGAGGTTGAGGCAACAATTAGGGTTGTTGGTAAATACCACCTTCTGGTACTCTTCTTTCTGGGCACAAGGTACAGTGGGAATTTCTTCCCCTTTTGCAGTGACGTGAAATTTGAGTGGAAGCAGACTGCTGCTTTTAGAAGGAAACTTGAGAGGCAGCGTATGTTTCCCATTTCCTACAACAACCACATAAATGTGTACAACGACGCAACCCTGATTGTCAGCACACCAGCAAAGACAGAGCCACCGGCTAACCTGCCTGGCATGGGTATGAGGGTCAAATGCATGTTTGGGGTGTTAAGTCACAAAGATTTGGGGGCTGCTTTCTATGGCCGCATAACCTGGTTCATCCTGTCTGAAGATGAAGTGCGAGACAGAAGGGATGGCTACCCATACACAATGACAAAATCTTAGACTCCCTCCAATAAAAAGTCATCTTCCCTATCTCGTGGTCACAAAGACACAGTAACTCCCACTTCCTGTGTGTCCTTCAGATGGTGGGGGGCACTTCCTGTTAGAATGCAGATGTGACCCCGCCCACTGCTCATTAGGCGGCCATTGCAGACTGAGTTTGCCTGCTGCTTCTAGCCCAGTGGTGCTCATTTTCTGCCTTAGCACCAGCCTTGCGATCTGGTGCTACAGTCAAATGCATCTGGATTCCACTTTCCCTCCCTTATCTCTCAATGTGAAGTTCAAAGGAATCATTTTCTTAATAAACACACACACACACACACACACACACACACACACACACACACACATATATCCTCCACGAAGTGCATTTAAATCTTTTACCTGCTACTGCTTATTGCTAGTAAAATGTAGTCCTAAATTCCATCTGAAATCAGTTTTATCTACTTTTATTGGTACATGGTAATTTTACATCATAGCAAGTTTCAAAGTGGCACAAATGCACATGCACCCAGTGCTTGGGGTGTTTCCCTCCAGACCCCACCCTGCTCCCCCATCCCTGTACATATTAGTGATACCTTCAAACATGGACCTGTTTCTTTCATCAGTTCTCCTCCCCCCCAATCCCCTCCCAATATTCTACTGGTTTCTTCCCTCATTTATCTAAAGTCCCCTTTTCAAGGACAAGTATTTGCATCACACTGTCATGGAAAGAACTGGGGGTAGAGTTATGTCTTCTGTGACTTGAGTCAGCTTGAGAACCCTTGGATTATTGTTGATTTCTGCTCCCTGGTTCAGGAATTGAGAGCCTGGCTGTGCTTGTGCCTGGGGAAGACATGTCAGACACACAGGGCTGCAAGAGCAGGCATGATTCCCTAGGGAATGGCGCACGAGCAGAAGCAGCCCATAGACAGGCTTCCTGACTCAGAGCTTCTCACTCTTGACTTCATGGCTGTGGAGACAGGGACTGGGAAAAGGAGAGGGGAGGGAAAGGAAGGGAGTCTGGATTCTAAGGGTAACAGAGAGTTCTGGCCCTGGAGAGAGAGAAGTCAGGGTGTGGTAGGAGGGAGAGGACTTTATTTGTCATCAGGTGAGAGAGGAAACCACCTGTGCCTGCAGAACTTCACCACTGGGAGGGAAGACCAAGGCAGCCTGAATCTATTTCCTATGTGTTCCAGGAAATTCTGGCTCAGAAGGAGAAGGGTATGAACCAATCAACAAATTTGTGCAGGCCAATTTGTGCAGGCAAATGCTTTGCTTGTGGCCTCACTATCGAATTTTGTCTATTACTCAGACTTACTTCAGAATCTGACCTCTTCGTGCTGCCCCTCCTAAGCTGTAATCTTGTGATCCAGACCCAGGGGCATTCAATCCCACCTTTGAAAGATCTGCCTTAAACCACTCGGGCCCAGACCCCCAAACTCTATTAATAGCCTCCTAACCTCCTCCTTATGGGACACTACCAAGTGTTGAGATAGTCTTTCCCATTATTGCATTAGGACTTGGTGAAATACAGGAGATTAGGATCATCCATGCCTCCAAATCATATATTACCTTCTTGTTTAAAAATGGAAAAGTTGTCGCTTTGCATATTTGCCAAAATGTAGCAAAATGCATTCTACTCAGCAAATTTATTTTCTTTCACACATTTATTTATGCTTGATAATTAACTAGTCCAGTACCAACTGCATAGGGACTCTGTGATTGTGTTGATGATACGTGTGAACAAATTAAAAGGAAACAAATGCACATGTTTTGGCCAAGTTGCCCAAGTTTCAGATTGAGTCTGCATTAGATCTTTTACCAAGGGAAATCCAAACAGCTCTGTAAAGAGAAATGTAGCTGGGACAAATGGGGATTCTATAATTCCGTATGTTGGTGTTCCCTGCCTAACCTATCATTTCCACTTTCATCAAGCATTTTAAAGGTAGGTATTTTTGTTGTAGATGATGATCTTATCGTCACCAAGCACAAAAATGAAGTTGGAGGTATTTGGATTCTTCTTTGACAAAGCTTTGGCTATAACATGATTTTGTTTGCAAATGAAGACTGCTTTTTGGGTTTTATCCAGTCTCCAATTAATTACCCCTTTTCAATAGTCATCGTTGGCATGTCTTACACTCCAACAGACGGCAAGGACACATTTCTGCTAACTCTCACATTGAGATGGTTTCTGCCAATCAGATCTGTCTCCAGACCCAGTTTTGGCATTCTGCCATGTGAATGCTAAGGGAAAAGAATTATCCCTCTCAACCCAGCATACAGCACTCGGCACTTAGTGAGCATCTCCTGTGGGTGCAGGATTCATCTCATGATTCTTCACAGTGCTCACAAGATTTCCCGGGTCCTCTCACACCCCAAATCGGCCATCTGTTGCCATGTCTTGGAGTCTGTTGCCTCATCTTGGAATCTTTCTCCTCTTTATATATTATCTTTTAATGGGTAAATCCTGCATTTCATTATCTATTTCCAAAATGATATCCCTAGTTATTTTATACACATTTACAGCTCATCTTTCTTCATAAACTAGTGTTAAAATACCCCCTTTACTTATATTAAATCATTTGTCGACTGGCACAATAAAGGTGAAAGAAAGATGAGACTGAATTAGCTTTAAAAAATGAGTTTTTAGTAAAGACGAGACATAGGGATCGCTGGGATCATTGGTGCATGCCTGTAATCCCAGTATTTGGGAGGGGGCTGAGACAGGAGGACCGCAGGTTTGAGCCCAGCATGTGGAAAATTAGTGAGACCCTGTTTCAAAATAAAATATAAAAAGAGAGCTAGGGCTATAACTTGGAGGTAGAATGCCTGCCCCTGGGTTCAACCCCAAGGGAGAGAGAGAGAAACGAACCAGGATTTTAGTTTTTATAACTGGAAATATTTTCTGGGTGGCTCAGAGACACTAGGAAGGAGGTAGAATTGTCTCACTTTTAACATATACCTATTCAGGCTTCCTAATAAATCATTGTATTACATACTTTGGTTCTCAGCCTCCCCACCCACCCTGCCTTAATTTGAAAAATGCAAAGATGCATGCTTCATCTGTGGGTGAATGAGTCTGTTTAATTGGCAAATTGTTATGATTTTTCGTAATTATGGTTTTTAACTATGTGAAAAAAAGACAAATGGCAAATTCTAGCAACATCATTTGTCATCTGGAGTAACGATGATCTCTGAATTACAGCGCTGCGTGCACTAATGCATCTGTTATTTCTCTGTGACAAACAGGATGGTCGGAACCTCTAATAGATTGTACTTTTTTTCTCCTGACAGGCTTATTTATTCTTTCTACTGTGTTTAGATAATCCACTCCCACTCATCAGCCTCTACCAGCCCCTGAGGCAGGTATTTAGAACCAGGACCGAGAGCAAACCAAGCTTCTCTCTAGAAAGCAGACCAAGTAAGACCAGGATCATAACTGGTGTGTGGGGCGTACTTTTGGGCAACTCCAGGAGGAAAATAGGATACTCAAAGCCACCATTGATTTAGCACCCACTCTTCCTTAGGCGGGCATTATTACCTGTCATCTCCAGGGGAAAGAAGGCTGGGAGGAGGAGGAAATGCACAGGTGTGTGGGTTCTAGTCAAGATTTTTGAGCAGGCCACAGACAACGTTCTTTCATCTGGATTAGCTCTGCCCTTTGAGCCAGCTGACGTGTGTATGTGTGTGTGTGTGTGTGTGTGTGTGTGTGTGTGTGTGTGTGTGATATGCCTTAATTATTTATTTTATAAAGGTATCAAAGTAGGGACTATAATAACCCAAAATAAAGATAGTTGTTCCTGCAAGACAGTGACTGGGAGAGAGAGGAAACAGGAGGGTAATGAAGAGCACTTTAAGTTTCTGTGTCCTACTTCTATTAAATAATAATAAATGCTTGCCAGGATGTGGGGAAATAGAAACTCTTCTACACTGTAAAGGGACTGCAAATTGGTACAACCACCAGGAGATCAGTATGGCGATTTCTCAAAAGACTAGGAACTAACCACCATATGATCCAGCTGTACCACTCCTCTGTATCTTTCCAAAAGAACTAAAGTCAGAATCCTATAGTGATACATGCATATCCATGTTTATAGCAGCATAATTCTCAAAAGCCAGATTATGGAAACAACATAGGTGTCCATCAACAGATGTATGGAAAAGAAAATTTGACATATATACACAATAGTTTTATTAGCTATAAAGAGAAACAGAATTATGTCATTTGAAGGAAAATGGATGTAATTAAAAAATATTATGCTAGGTGAGGTCAGCCAGTCTCAGAAGTAAGGGTGGTATGCATTCTGCATTTGTGGAAGCTAGAGAGAAAATAGGAAACAAGAGACACTTCAGATAAAAGAAGAGAGAGATCAGTAGAAGAGCAGAAAAGGGATTGGGGAAAAGAGGTGAGGAGGGGAAAAAAGGAAGATCGAGGAAGGAAAGAGTTCAAACAATGCTATGGTCATATATGAAGGCATCACTACCAATCTCACCAACATGTATGGGGAAAGGGGATATGGGGGATGCAGAAGGAAACACTCCAACTGCAGTGTGTTTGTAATAATTTGAATCTCATTATGATGCATAATTGCAATGTATTTTAGAAAAGGGGTTTTTAAAAGTATTTCAGAAAAGGGAAATAAAGAAAAAGAATGAAAAATCTATAGTACTTGGTGAAATAAAGTAGAATATTATGCCACGTTGAGTGCTTTTGTACTTGGTGAATGATACTCAAGTAGAAGATTATGCAATGTTTTGTGCTTCTGTACTTGGGGAACGATACTCAAGTAGAAGGATATGCCATGCTGCATGCTTCTGTACTTGGTAAACCATACTCAAGTAAAACGTAATGTCATGTTGTGTGCTTCTGTACTTGGTAAACCATACTCAAGTAAAACGTAATGTCATGTTGCGTGCTTCTGTACTTGGTGAATAATACTCAAGTTGAACGTTATGCCATGTTGCGCGCTTTTGTACTCGGTGAGTGATACTCAAGTAGAAGATTACACCATGTAGCATGCTTCTGTACTTGGTAAATGATACTCAAGCAGGACATGATGTTATGTTCCGTTGTTTTGTACTTGGCGAAAGATACTCAAGTAGAGGATTAAGCCATGCTGTGTGCTTTTGTACTTGGCAAACGATACTCAAGTAGAAGGTTATGCGATGTTGCGTGCTTCTGTACTTGGTGAATGATACTCAAGTAGAACGATACACAAGTAGAATGTTATGCCATTTTGTTTCTTCTGTACTTGGTGAAAGATACTCAAGTAGAACATTATGTACGTTAAGTGCTTCTGTACTTGGTGAAGGATACTCAAGTAGAATGTTAGGCTATGTTCTGTGCTTCTGTGTTTGGTGAACCATACTCAAGTAGAAGGTTATGCCATGTCGGGTGCTTCTTTACTTGGTGAACGATACTCAAGTAGAACATTATGTTATGCTGCGTGCTTCTGTACTTGGTGAATAATACTCAAGTAGAATGTTATGCCATTTTGTTTGCTTCTGTACTTGGTGAAAGATACTCAAGTAGAACATTATGTACGTTAAGTGCTTCTATACTTGGTGAAGGATACTCAATTAGAACCTTATGCTATGCTATGTGCTTCTGTATTTGGTGAACCATACTCAAATAGAAGGTTATGTCATGCTGCGTGCTTCTGTACATGGTGAATGATACTCAAGTAGAATGATACTCAAGTAGAACATTATGCCAGGTTGCGTGCTTCTGTACTTGGTAAACGATAATCAAGTAGAACAGTATGCCTTGTTGCATGCGTCTGTTCTTGGTGAATGGTACTCAAGTAGAATGATATTCAAGTGGAATGTTTTGCCATGTCATGTCATTCTGTACTTGGTGAACGATACTCAAGTAGAATGTTATGCCATTTTGCATTCTTATATACTTGGTGGACGATGCTCATGTGGAATGATACAGAAGTAGAACATTATGCCATGAAGCATGCTTCTGTACTTGGTGAATGATACTCAAGTAGAAGATTATGCCATGCTGCTTGCTTTTGTAGTTGATCGATACTCAAGTAGAAGACTATGTCATGTTGCGTGCTTCTGTACTTTGTAAACGATACTCAAGTAGAACATAATGCCATGTTGCTTGCTTTTGTACTAGTACAGAAACTTGTAACATGGCATATGTTCTACTTGAGTATCATTCACCATTTACAGAAGCACGAAACATGGCATGTTTTACTTGATTATCATTTACTAAGTACAGAAGTACGCAACATGGAATAACATTCTACTTGAGTATCGTTCACGAAGTACACAAGCACACAACATGACATAAACTTCTCCTTGAGTATGGTTCACCAAGTACAGAAGCACAGAACATAGCATAACGTTCTACTTGAGTATTGTTCACCAAGTACAGAAGCACACAAGATGACGTAACCTTCTACTTGAGTATCATTCACCTAGTACAGAAGCACGCAACATGGTAAAACCAACTTTCCACTTGAGTATCGTTCACAAAATACAAAAGCATGCCACATGGCATAACATTCTACTTGAGTATCATTTACCAAGTAGAGAAGCAGGCAACATGACATAACGTTCTGCTTGAGTATCATTCACTATGTACAGAAGCACACAACATGGTATAACGTTCTACTTGAGTATCATTATACTTGAGTATCGTTCACCAAGTACAAAAGCAGGCAATGTGACAATGTTCTTCTTGAGTATCATTCACCAAATACAGAAACACGCAACATGACATAACCTTCTACTTGAGTATTGTTCACAAGTACAGAAGCATGTAATGTGACATATCATTCTACTTGAGTATTGCTCACCAAGTATAAAAGCACCCAACATGGCGTAATGTTCTACTTGAGTATTGTTCACCAAGAACAGAAGCACACAACATGACATAACCTTCTACTTGAGTATCATTCACCAAATATAGAAGCATGCATCATGGCATATCCTTCCACTTGATTATCATTCACCAAGTACAGAAGCACCCAACATGGCATAACCTTCTAATTGAGTATTGTTTACCAAGTACAGAAGCACGCAACATGGCATAACGTTCTACTTGAGTATCATTTACCAAGTACACAAGCACACAACATGACATGACATAACTTTCTACTTGAGTATGGTTCACCAAGTACAGAAGCAAGAAACGTGGTATAATGTTCTACTTGAGTATTGTTATACTTGAATATCGTTCACTAAGTACAGAAGCACGCAACATAGCATAACCTTCTACTTGAGTATCGTTCAACAAGTACAAAAGCACGCAACATGACATAACGTTCTACTTGAGTATCGTTTATCAAGTACAGAAGCACGCAACATGACATAACATTCTACTTGAGTATCGTTCACCAAGTATAGAAGCATGCAGCATGGTATATCGTTCTACTTGAGTATTGTTCAACAAGTACAAAAGCACACAATATGACGTAACATTCTACTTGAGTATCATTCACGAAGTACAGAAGCATGCAAGATGACATAATCTTCTACTTGAGTATGGTTCACCAATTACAGAAGCAAGGAACATGGCATAACCTTATACTTGAGTATTGTTATACTTGAATATCGTTCGCTCAGTACAGAAGCACACAACATAGAATAACGTTCTACTTGAGTATCGTTTACCAAGCATAGAAGCATGCAACATGGCATAACCTTCTACTTGAGTAGAAGGAAATGATGATGATCACTGGGGTTGTTTTCAGGAACCCAGAGGCTGCTGTTGTCTTTCTCAAGCCAGTATGGCCAAAGCTTCTGATGGGTGGCCCTTTGACCTTACAGGTCCACAAGCCTACCCTCAGAGCATGCTGCCGCCACTGATTTCTGCTTCTGCCTCCTAGGAAGAGCCATGGAGTTTGCCTGTACATGCTCAAACCACTGACTTCCTGGCCTCCAACCACCTTTCCCCATGCCTTGGACAGTGATTTCTTTCTTTCATGTATACCCCTAAACCTTGTGGTCATGAAGGTAGATTTGAGGCTTGCTCCCCATCTCTCGTAATCAGCCACCTAGTGAATAAAATTGTCTTCTGCAAAACTGTCTCCATGGTTGGCACATGGCACAGCTGGCCACATGGAGCATAGAAGTGTTCAGTAAAGAGGCAGGAAGGGTGTTTTTGGTCCCAACTTTGAGTTCCTCTCCTGGCTCATTCTTCCTGAAGGAGAAGTCACAGTAATCTAAAACATGTTCCCATTTAAAGTAATTAAGCAAGCTCACACACAGGCACTTAAAGAATAATGAGATTTAAACTGCAATGTTCTTTTATCTTTCTGGAGCTTTCAACAGCCATTATTCATACATATTTATGTTACTAAGAGGCATTTGGAATATTCACTTCATTCTTAATTTATCTGTTCATTAGAAAATGAGCGCAGAGAGAGAAACAGAACTCCTATGCTTTGTGGAGTCCTAGAATAGATGCAAAGCTGAACCTGAAGCTGCCGTGTGGTGGTGCACGCCTGTGATCCCAGGACTTGGGAGGCCAAGACAGGAGGGTTCGAGGCCAGCCTCAGAAATTTAGGGAGAACATCAGCAACTTAGTGAAATCCTGTTTCAAAGTAAAAAATTAAAAGGACTGGGGGTGTAGCTCGGAAGTAGAATATTCCTGGGTTCAATCCCCAGTACTAAAAAAAAAAAAAAATGACCATGAATACCTGGACTGAGCCTCGGTCTCCAATCCATAATCTTCTCTCCCTCTCACACCCACCTTAAGCATTCTTTTCCCACCAGGCTGAACACTGCAGGGGATTCCTGAACCCACCTCTGCTTCCCCACCATGGCTCCTCCTACTACAATCCAACAATGGGCTTTGCTTCTTCCTCTTCCACCCCCACCCCTAGCCTGGCTCCTTCTAGAAGCTGCTAATCTTTCAGGGCTCCAGTTAAAGTGATCTGCTCTGGGCTGGGCATGCTCACCTGGAGGCCAGGTAAAGCTCATCTTTTCCAGGGATTCCTAGGCACTAACTGACTATGAGCAATGGCCACACCGTGTGTGTTTCCTTGTCTGGGTTTTCCATGATACTGGGAGCTACTTGAGGGCAGTGTCCTTATTCTCTTGTTTGCTTTGTTTCTTTTTCCCTCGGGACCTAGTCGGGCTCTCTAACACATGCAGCAGGCTTGCAAAATACTTTTTGAATGGGTAATGGAAGAAATCATTAAAGAATTATTGCTCCATGCTATTGAGATGGAGGCAAATGAACACACAGAATACAGTGTGACGAGCTCTCTAGGCATCTCTCAAGGGGCACCCCACTCACGGCTTCCCTTCCATTTCAGCCAGGTGAGCTCAACCCCAGCTCTCAGGGACAGCTCAATACTGATCTCTGCCCAACAGGGGATCCAATGCCAAAGGGAACACAGGAGGAGAGGATCATCCCACAGAAGGAGCTGTGGCTACTTTTGCCTCGTAGCGTGGGAGAGCACATATGACATTGAGCATGGGGACACGGTGGGGAAGGAAGGTGTGGGGTTGGACAGGGGTCCAAGCAAGTGCAGAGTTTGGTAGAGGGACATCTGTAGGAACTGGGGCTGTGTCCTGAGAAAGCGGATGACAAAGGTCCCTACCATCCTTGGAGGTTTTCTCCCTTGTTAATTGAAGCTAAAAAATTTCCCAAAGGCTACTTAGTTGTTGTTGTTTGTTTGTCTGTTTCCTCCATGAATCAGCCAATCGTGCCACACCTTCATGCCAAGGATGGCAGGAGCCTTCAGTGCCAGGTCAACATGAAGAGTCCTAGGCAGGGTTTGGGTGCAAGAGACCTTCCCACAGTTTCGCAGACAGGAAACTATTTGCAAGAGCACTCTCTATGCACGGGTACTAGCATGACAGCCAAATGGAAACTGAAATAAAAAAACCAAAAGCCCACTTTCTCCTAGTGGTGGGGCCAAGGCTTGGTCGCTCACTGTGAGCACCCCAGGCACATCTCTTTCCAACAGTGCTGCAGGGCTAGGCTCAGGAATCTGTATATAAAGCTCCCTACTTTCCAACCCCTCAAATCTGGAAGCGCTAGGTGTACGGAACCATTTTGCGGACAAATGAACCATGCACAGGCTCACCAGGCACCTGAGCTGAATAGGAAGTGGAGATTTGGCTGCTCTGCACACCTGGGCCCATGATTCCCTTTTCTCTTGGAGCTGAGGAGCAGAAGAGCAAGCCAGGGAGAAGAGGCAGGAAGGGAGTGGGAGCAGAGAGCTTCTTTGTGTTTCTTCCTCTAAAGACAGACAGAAAAATGGGATGGAGAGGAAGGATGTTCTTTTGCCAGAACTTGAAAGTATCTTTTGGGCAAGTATGGAAGTTTTATGAGATTTATTTTTCTGGGCTTCAAAATGGGGAAAAGAAAGGAAATTTTCTGTCAGAGTGTTGGAGAGATTAAATGAGATCGTTTACTGAACCATTGGTCTGTGAAGTCAATAGATGTTAGTTTAGTGGCAACATGCTCCAGGACAGTACTGCAGACTGTCAAGGACCCTTTTCTCTGGCTGCCAAGTCATGATATTTAGGTAGCATTCCTTTAGAATCCGGCCTCCCAGTTCCTTGAGTCCTGCAGTGGCCACCCGAGTCTTGTATTGTGTGTGTGTGTGTGTGTGTGTGTGTGTGTGTGTGTGTTACTGGGGCTTGAACTCAGAGGCATTCTACTTTATGTTTTTTTTTTGTGATACCAGGGATTGAACCCAGGGGCATTCTACCTCTGAGCTACACCCCTAGCCCTATTTTTTATTCTTTATTTTTAAACAGGGTCTCACTAAGTTGCAGAGGGCTCACTAAGTAGCTGAGGCTGTCCGCGAACCCGGATCCTCCTGTCTCCACCTTCCAACTACTGGGATTACAAGAGTGCGCCACCACGCCTGGCTTTTATTCTTTTATTTTGAAACAGGGTCTCATTAAGTTACAGAGGGCCTCACTAAATTGCTGAGGCTGTCCTCGAACCTATGATCCTTTTGTTTCAGACTCCCAAGTACTGGAATTACAGGTGTGTGCCACCACACCAGACTGTATCTACACTTTTTACTGTTGTGTTCTCTGGCTGGGCAAGGTGGCACATGCCTGTAATTGCAGTACTTGGAAGGCTTAGGCAGGAGTATTGTAAGTTCAAGGGCCAGCCTCAGCATAGCAAGGCCCTCAGCAAATTGGGGAGACCCTATTTCAAAATAAAATAATAAAATAGGGCTGCGGATGTAACTCAGAAGTAGAACACCCCTGGGATCAATTTCCCATACCAAAAAAAGAAAAAAAAACCAGTTGTGTTCTCCGTGTCCTAGAAACCATGCTCCGTCCTAAACCAGGCCTGGTTCAGGAATGCTTAGGGGGAAAATTAGTATGAATGCTTCTTGACTTAGGATGGGGTTATGTCCTGGTGAACCCATCAAAAGTGGAAAATGTTGTTAAGTCAACAATGCAGTGAATACACCCAACCTACCTACTCTCCTAGCTGAGCAACACTGCAGATGGGGGTCCGTTGCTTCCCTGGTGGCCCCGTGGCTGATGGGAGCTGTGGTGGCTGCCGCTGTCCACGTCACAGGAAAGGATCGGGCCAAATATCACCAGCCTGGGAGTTCCAGATTCCAAGTCACAAGCACAGTTTCTACTGAACGAGAATTGCTCTCCCACCGTGCCTGATAACATCAAAAAATCCTAAGTCCGAGACCATCTGCAGAGAAGCAAATTAGCTTTCAAGTCTCATTACCAGTTCTCGCATATAGCAATGACTCTGGTGTAAACCAATGGGTGAATGAGCACCCACCGCTAGGGATTCCCACCTGCTCAGCCAGTGGCACGGGCTCACAGGGCTGGAGAAAAATTCCATTCAGAACATAAAGGACACCAGGAAGCCAGCACAACAGACCCCACGAAGATCCGTGTGACCCCATGCTTGCAGAAATGAGAAAGGCCAAAGCAATCAGATGATAGGATTTAATCTCCAAAGTAAAGATGATAGAGTCCCTCCATGTTCTAAATGTTCTGGTTAAATCCAGAACATTCTGGCCCGTCCTGACTGGGCCTTTGCTAACCCACAGCATGTTCAGGGTGAGGAAACTGTACCAGGTGAGGACGCAGTGGGAGAGCCCGGCACCAAGGGATGTGGGTGGCTCTCTTCATATCTGAAGTATCATATAGATGAGAAACCATCTTTTTTCCCTGTTTTCCAAGAAGCAGAGCTGTAGTTAATGGCCAGATTTATTAAGTGGATGAATAAATAAATAAATGTCATTGTTCTGTTACAAATAAAATTTTAGTAGTTTGGCATCTCAGAAATGGAATGGTCAAGAGCTTCATATCACAAAAAAATGGTTGTATAGCGATACAGTGGGCGCCTTCCTATGCATCTTGGCCACCGACGACGTAGTCCCAAGACACAGGTGAACATCTGAAAGTGTCTCTAACAGAGGAAAGGAGGGGTTCTGAGAGGGGACAACAGGGACACACCAAAGAAGGACCCATGTCTGGCCCCATATTTAGAAAAAATAAAAGTAAGGGAAAGGAAAGGTAATTCACTGCCATTCTTTAAGCCTCAAATATGCTGAGACTCTGTTCTGTACAAACACACATTTAGTTGGACACTGTTGAAAACCCTTTAAATAAATGAGACAGACTGCACCTTTCATGAAATTTCCAACCCAGTGAACAAAAACCATCTTTTTTTTTTTGTGGTACTGGGGATTGAACCCAGGGGCATTCTACCTTTCAGCTATACCCCCAGCCCCAGAATGTGTCATTAATGTGCTACACCTAAGGTCTTCTGAGAATTAGATTTTAAATAAAAATGAACAAATCTGTATTTTCCTAGAATAAAGAAAATAAGAAAAAAAATGAAGGATTAGAAACCCATTGCTTCTCACTTGCAAGGAAAAAAAAAATAGGCCAAAGCTGTTTGGATCAGAGGAATGAGAAAGAAAACTTTCAGAAAAAAATGCTTTCTGTTTCATTTCTCTTATGCTGTAAACATTATTGAACTTCAACTTTGGATTGGAGATTCTGGAACACATTTTTGGAGTTATTCCAAATATTTTGTCACTAATGCCATTTTTTTAACTTCAGTAAGACAAACTTATTGAACAAATAAGTTATTTTATGTTAGAAAACATAAAATAAGCAGAAAAATATTTTTAAAACTATAATATCATTGCATCTGTGTTAAATACAAACTTTTAAATGCCTATAAATGTAAAAGAGTATGCATTTATATATAACATATATGTAGCATGAGTAATAAACAATGAATAATATTATAGTTTTGGGGAATATAATTCACACACATAGAGAGATACATTTCCCCATTAATAAAAATGTTTTGTGATTTTTTTAGTGACTCATTTCTTTTTTATTCTTTTTTGAATGCACTCTAACAAATTTTATGTAGTAAAATATACTTATCAAACTTTGCCATTTTTATGTACAGAGCCCAATGGTTTTGAATATGTTAGAATTGTGCAACAGTAATACATTTTCAAAAGCCTTCATTGTTGAATATTTAATTTTCCCATTTTTTATTACAAATAATCATACAATGAAGATACCACGAGATATGCATATTTCAAACCATTGCTATAAAATTTCTTCCACTTATATGTAAAAGTATGTGTGAATGCCAATTTCTATATACTCTTGGAATCAGTAAGCCTTTCAATCATGTTTTCCATGATTGGAAAACAATTATGTTTTTCCCTGTTTTATATATATATATATATATATATATATATATATATATATATATATATT
>PVJS01029996.1:0-24399 GCA_004027185.1 Glis glis | reverse complement strand
GTGTTACTGGAGATTGAACCCAGGGACATTCTACCTCCAAGCTACACCCCACATTTTCTCTCTATGCCTTTTTTAAATTTTATTTTGTTTTTGTGGTACTGGGGATTGAACCCAGGGGCATTCCACCTCTGAGCTACACCCCCAGCCCTTTTTTTTTTCTTTTAATTTGAAGCAGGATCTTAAACCAAACGTGGTGGTGCATGCCTGTAATCCTAGTACTTGAGAGGCTGAGACAGGAGGATCATAGGTTTGAGACCAGCCTCAGCTATTTAGCGAGGCCCTCTGCAACTTAGTGAGACCCTGTTTCAAAATAAAGTATAAAAAATAGGGTTGGGGGTGTAGCTCAGAGGTAGAATGTCCCTGGGTTCAATCCCCAGTACCGAAAAAAAAAAAATCTTTGCACAGGACTAGATATTTTCTGTTGTCTAAGGCATTTGTTTGCTTTTTTTGTGTGTGTGGTACTGAAGATAAAACTCAGGGGCATTCTACCTCCGAGCTACACCCCCAGCCCGATTTTTTTTTAAATTTTGTAACAGGGTCTCACTAAGTTGCGGAGGGCCTCACGAGTTTGCTGAGGCTGGCCGTGAACCTGCGATCCTCCTGTCTCAGCCTCCCAAGTACTGGGATTACAAGCGTGTGCCACCATGCCCGGCTTGTTTTGTTTTTTATAATTAGGTCACTAATGCATCTGGAATTGATTTGTGTGTAGTGTGAAATAAGGAACAAAAGTAATTTTTCATCCATATAAATAGGTGACTGACCCAGTGCTACTTATTGAAAAGACCACCATTTCCCAACTATGTCGCAGAAGAAGTTTTATCATAAATCAGATGACTGGCTGGGCGTGGTGGCGCAGGCCAGGAATCCCAGTACTTGGGAGACTGAGACAGGAGGATCACAGGTTTGAGGACAGCCTCAGCAACTTAGTAAGGCCCTGTTTCCAAACAAAAAAATAAAAAGGGCTGGGGGTATATCTCAGAGGTAGAATGCCCCCTGACTCAAACCCCAATGCAACAAAAATGAATGAATGAATGAATAAATAAATAAGTAAATAAATCAGATATCCGCATATATGTTGGTCATTTTGGGGGCTCTTTATTTTTGTCCCACTGGTCTATTTGTTCATTCTTGCAGCAATACCATTCTGTTCTAAACACTACAGTACAACTTCTCAAAAAATTCAAGGAGAAAAAGCTTTATATTAATGTGCCAAAACAGTATCTGACAATAATCAGTAGGCATTTCTATTTTTTTTTTTTTTTGCGGTACTGGGGATTGAACTGGGGCATTCTACCTCTGAGCTACACCCCCAGCCCTATTTTATTTTTTTTCTTAATTTTGAAATAGGGTCTAAGTTGCACAGCACCTCACCAAATTGCTGAGGCTGGCTGCAAGCCTTCTGTCTCAGCCTCCCAAGTACTGGTATTACAAGCATGTGCCACCATGCCTGGCACGTAACTAATTTTTTAAAAAAGGTTAATAGGGACTCCAGGAAACAATTAAGCCAAAACAAAGTATATTTGCCTCAAACCTAGAGTAAACATTACACTAAGTGATTTCCATTAAATTGGGAGAAATAACTAGGTGCCTATCATCACCGCTAATATTAAACCTTGTTCTGGAGTTTCTATTTTAAGATTAATAAGGTAATTACTATAATTATTGAGGAAAAAACCAAAATTTTATCTGTTTGCAGTTCACAAAACTAATTGCCTAGAAAACCAAGAGTTTAATAAAAATGAAATAAAAGAGATTAGATGCTTTGAAATATCTTTTTATAATAATGAAAACTATGATTGCATCCATATTTTAAATTTAAATTTGATAATATTACCATGAATACAGATATAAGCCACAACCTGGAAAACAGTTAAGTCCATCACTTGTAATAGGTAAAGGATTACTATCTGGAATTTTATTTTTAAGAACTTCACAATTCTTACATGAATCTCTTTTATAAAAGGAACATGGACAAAACATGAGTTAGTAAGTAATATTGCTTGGTCATGAAGCAGATGTTTAAAGATGTTTAACTCATTGTTAACCAGGAATATATTAAAACACATACCAGACATAGAGATACAAGGAACTATTTCACTGGTTAAAGGCGTTGTAAATTAGCACCACGATGACACTCTCTACTCTATGGCAATATCTGATGAAGCTGAAAGTGAATATAAACTGTGAGAGTGTTCTTGCTTTATGACAAACACCTTAGAAAAACTCTTGCTTACATATAGCAAGAAACACAGATATTCAATAAGGCATTTTTTGACAATGATCATTGTTTTAAATATAGGGAGAATATATATAGATAGGGCTAGTGGGGTTTTCTATTCCATTGAAAAAGCACCTTTTTTTTCTATTTTTCTTTTTGGTAGTAGGGATTGAACTCAGGGGCATTCTACCTCTGAGCTACACCTCCAGCCCTTTTTAATTTTTATTTTGAAACAGGACCTCACTAAGTTGCTGAGGCTGGTCTTGAACCTGTTATCCTCCTGTCTCAGTTTCCCAAGTCCTGGGATTACAGGCATGTGCCACTGTGCCTGGCCGAAAAAGCACCGTGTGTGTGAGTGTATATGTGTGTATGTGTATATGTGTGTGTGTGTGTGTGTGTGTGTGGTGCTGGGGATTGACCCTCAGGGACTCACGCAGGCTAGGCAAGCACTCTACCTTTGAACTACACCTCCATCCCTTAAAAAGCACGAGTTTAAGTTTAAAAAAAAATTAAAATGCAAGCTGCTGGTTGCACAGCACAATATGAGTTGCTTTCCTTGCCATACAAGTAACCATACATCTGCCATAATGCTTGACATGTCCTGGTTATGGCAACATCTGCCAAAGGAGAACCCTATCTGTAATAGGTGATGGGAACAGGAGTTCTACGTGAAGTCTGGGAGGCGCTGGTTTAGACAAATGAAGCCTTTTGTTTGTTAGTCTTTCAATAGGCACTTAAGGCAATTCCCCAAGAAACAGAATACAGAGCTCCCAGGCTTACTTGACAAAATAAATTTCAAGTACCATTAGGTACTAGTGTTCCACACATCTCCTTAATACCTTACCTTTCCCATACATAAAGCTGTAAATTGATTCTTTTTCCCTTAATATCTGCCAATTCTGTATTAATGATTTCTTCAAAGAACTCAAAGTCCACTATCTTAACTATTCCATTAATTTTTTTTTAATTTTTTTATGGTACTGGGGGTGGAACCCAGGGGCATTCTACCTCTGAGCTACACCCCCAGCCAGACTTTATATTTATTTATTTATTTATTTATTTATTTATTTATTTATTTATTTGCGGTACCGGGGATTGAACCCAGGGGCATTCTACCTCCGAGCTACACCCCCAGCCCTATTTTTTACTTTTTTTATTTTGAAACAGGGTCTAAGTCGCAGAGGCCTCACTAAGTAGCTGAGGCTGGCCGCGAACCTGGATCCTCCTGTCTCAGCCTCCCAAGTACTGGGATTACAAGCGTGCACCACCATGGCCATTTCTTTCTTTTATCATATAAATTACTTCCTGCTAATTACTGAGTTAGTAATACCCAAGAAAATCTATTTCAAGGAGGAAAGACTTGTTTTGGCTCATGGTTTCAGTCCATGGTTTCTGGGCCTATGGTGAGGCAGAACATCATGATAGGAAACGTTGCAGTAAAGCTGCTCACTTCATGGCAGCAGGGAAGCAAGAAGAGAGACAGAGAAAGACAAAGGAAGAAAGATATTCTTCCTCCAAGCAGGCCCCACCTCCTAACGTTTCCACAACCTCCCAACAGCACAACCAGGTGGGGCCCATCCAACACATGGAGCCTTTGGGAGACATTCCAGATTCAAACTGCAACATTTCAGTTTGTGTGTGTGTGTGAGTGTGTGAGTGTGTGTGTGTGTGTGTGTGTGTGTGTGTGTGTGCATTTAAAATATCTTCTAGCTTAAGTTAATGCTGTTTTTTCTTGCACCACATTTATCAATTGCCTGTTGTTAGACAGGCATCATAGGTATGGGAACAGGGTGTGTGAACAAGACAAATACTGATTCCTCAATCCAGGCACTGTACCTCTAAACTACACCCCTAACCCCTAGAAAGCACCACTTTAAAAAATTAAAAAATGTAAGCAGCTGGATGCATAGCACAAAATGTGCTATGTTTTAAGTTGTTTTATACTTTTATTGTGTGTGCTACCAGGGATTGAACCCAGAGGCGTTCTACCTTTGAGCTATACCCCCAGGCCTATATTTTTATGTTTTATTTTGAAACAGGGTCTCACTAAGTTGCTGAGGCTGTCCTCAAACCTGCGATCCTCCTGTCTCAGCCTCCCAAGTACTGGGATTACAGGTGTGTGCCACCACACCCGGCTCTGTTTTATGCTTTAAGCATTGCTTTTTTTTTTTTTTTGGGGTACTGGGGATTCGACCCAGCGGCATTCTACCCGCAAGCTACACCTCCAGCTCTATTTTATTCTTTATTTTGAAACAGGGTCTCGCTAGGTTGATGAGAATCTCACTACTTGCTGAGGCTGTCCTCCAACCTGTAATACAGTACCACACACACAAAATAATTATTATGAATGCCTGTAATCCCAGTACTTGGGAGGCTGAGATTGCAGGTTTAAGGACAGCCTTGGCAATGTAGCAAGACTCTCAACAACCTAGCAAGACCCTGTTTTAAAACAAAAAGTAAAAAGGGCTGGGGTGGAGCTCAGAGGTAAAATCCTCCTGGGTTCAATCCCCAGTACCAAAAAAAAAACAACAAAAAAAAAAATCCAAATATGCTAAAGCTTCAGGTATGAGTGATGGTGGAACACATTAACATTTCCTTTTAATTGTATAAAATCTTTCATGCCAAGTCAGTTACATGTATGAAGCAAAAGAGATGATTACATTCATAGAATGTTCTAAAACATAGGACTGATAAGCCTCTCTTACATTTTTACATTATGAATTTTCAGATGATGGGTAAGGTGTGAATGTTGTCTAAAGGCCTTCTTACATTCTTTACATTCATAGGGTTTCTCACCAGAATGAATTCTCAGATGTTGAATAAGAGATGAATTAAGTCTAAAGGCCTTCCTACATTCCTTACACTCAAAGGGTTTTTCACCAGTGTGAATACTCTGATGTAGAGTAAGTTTTTGGCGCAATCTAAAGGCCTTCCCACATTCCTTACATTTATAGGGTTTCTCACCAATATGAATACTCTGATGTTGTGTAAGTTGGGAGAGGAGCCTGAAGGCCTTCCCACATTCCTTACAGTCATAGGGTTTAACACCAATATGAATGCTCTGATGTGAAATAAGTTGTGAGTAACGACTAAAGGCCTTCCAGCACTCCTTACATTCATACGGTTTCTCGCCGGTATGAATTCTGTGATGAAGAATAAGATGATAACCACGACTAAAGGTCTTCCCACACTCCTTACATTCGTAGGGCTTCTCACCGGTGTGGATTCTCTGATGGAGGGTCAGCTGTTGTCGCACTCTGAAGGCCTTCCCACATTCCTTACACTCATAAGGTTTCTCACCAGTATGAAGTTTGTGATGTACTCTAAGGCCAGAGCCACACAAAAAATCCTTCCCGCATTCTTTACATTCATAGAGTCTGTCAGCAATATTGAGCTTCTGGTGTCGGGTAAGGTGTGCATACTGTCTAAAGGCCTTCCCGCATTCCTTACAGACATAGGGCTTCTCACCGGTATGAATCCTCTGATGGAGTGTAAGCTGTCCTCGCACTCTAAAGGCCTTCCCGCATTCTTTACACTCATAGGGCTTCTCACCAATATGGATTTTCTGATGTACTCGGAGGTCTGGGCCACATATGAAAGCTTCCCCACATTCTTTGCATTCATAGAGTTTTTCACCAGAATGAAGTTTCTGATGTCGAGTAAGGTGCGCGGTCTGTCTAAAGGCCATCCCGCACTCCTTACATTCATAGGGTTTTTCACCAGTGTGAATTCTGTGATGAAAAGTAAGTTGCTGGCGCACTCTAAAGGCCTTTCCACATTCCTTACATTCATAGGGTTTCTCCACAAAATGAATTCTCTGATGTGGAGTAACAGATGTACGCTTTTGGTAAGAGGACACTTTTTCAGATGTGATTTTTGCTTGAGTGAAATATCCCTCCTGAGGCCCTTCTTGTCCTTCAAGTTTTCTTTTAGACTCCCAACTGTTTTTTAAAATGAGGGCCTTAAGGCCATGGCTTTTAATTCTTTCCATTATCTTCCATTGGGATAAATTTATTTCATAAATGTCATTTTCTGAAGATAACTTCTTGGTCTCATACATAGTCTCTAGATCTAAAAGAAAACAAGAAAGCAATCACATGCTATTTCCTTTTTCTAAAAGAAGTAAAATTTCTACAATAGCAATAAAAGACAATAAAAGTAATAATCAACTACTTTTGTGTGTGTGTATGTGTGTTACTGGGGATTGAACACAAGGGTATTCTATTTCTGAGCTACACCCCCAGCTTCTTTATTTTCTATTTTGAAGCAGGGTCTCACTAGGTTTCTGAGGCTGGCCATGAACCTGCAGTCCTTTTTTTTTTTTTTTTTTTTTGCGGTACTGGGGATTGAACCCACGGGCATTCTACCTCTGAACTACACCCCCAGCCCCAGCCCGATTTTTTATTCTTTATTTTGAAACAGGGTCTCACAAAGTTGTGAAGGCCTCACTAAGTAGCTGAGGCTGGCCACGAACCCAGATCCTCTGATTTCAGCCTCCCAAGTACTGGGATTACAAGCATGCGCCACCACACCCGGCTTTGTGATCCTCTTTTCTCAGTCTCCCAAGTACTGGGATTACAAGTGTGAGCCACCATGCCCAGCTATAATCAACCAAATTCTAAAATAAATTATGGGGGGAAAAAAAGCAAAAGGGAACACCAGGAAAATAAGAGTTCATATAAGAAAGTAAGAATGGTGATTAACATTTTAAGTCAGTGGTCCTCAAGTTGAGGTGCAGATCAGAATCACTGGAGAGCTTATTACAAATATTGGGGTTTTAGCACCACCCAAACCATGGAGATAGGACTCTACACTCCTGGGAGAATATTTAATATTCCCCACAAAATGATTCTCATAGAGATAAAACATTAAGAATCCATACTTAATTTTCAAATAAAGAGCCGGGCGTGATGGCGCACGCTTGTAATCCCAGTACTTGGGAGGCTGAGACAGGAGGATCCGGGTTCGCGGCCAGCCTCAGCTACTTAGTGAGGCCCTCTGGAACTTAGTGAGACCCTGTTTCAAAATAAAGAATAAAAATAGGGCTGAGGGTGTAGCTCGGAGGTAGAAAGCCCCTGGGTTCAATCCCCAGTACCGAAAAAAAATTTTTTTTTCGAATAAAATCAAACTCACCATGGTTAACAAGGTTGCTTACCTATAATAGATCTCAAAGCATCCCCTTTATTGCTACCTGGAGAGGCCTCCTTTCAAATCATACATCTCCCAACTTACTTCCATCTCTCAGGACTTTGCACAGTCTGTTCTATCTCCCACACATCTCTTAACTAGGCTCGTGGCATGGCAAGTTTCTTCTCAACCAGAGATCTTAGGTCAAGTCACTTCCTCTGAGGCCTGCTCTACTGACAGTATCTAAGTCTATGCTGTTATCCTTTATTTATTTTTGTGGTTCTGGGGATTAAACCCAGGGGCATTCTACCTTAAAGCTACACCCCCAGCCCTATCTTTTTTTTTTTTTTTGGCACTAGGGATTGAACCCAGGGGTATTCTACCTCTAAGCTATATGTATATTTTTATTTATTTATTTTTTTGCAGTACCAGGGATTGAACCCAGGGGCATTCTACATCCGAGGTATACCCCCGGCCCTATTTTGTATCCTTTATTTTTGAAACCAGGTCTCACGAAGTTGTGGAGGGCCTCACTAAGTAGCTGAGGCTGGCCGCGAACCCGGATCCTCCAGTCTCATCCTCCCAAGTAATGGGATTACAAGCATGCGCCACCACGCCTGGCTTATTTTAAATTTTGAAACAGGGTCTCACTAAGTTGCGGAGGGCCTCACAAGGTTGCTGAGGCTGGCCACAAACCCGGATCCTCCTGTCTCAGCCTCCCAAGTACTGTGAAAAAGAGGGCTTTCTAAACGACATCATAAGGGCGTGCCTCTTCCTCATCTAGCTGGGCGGTTTCCCTAGCCCAGCTGGTTCTCGCTTACCTGGATATCGTCTTCTTCCTTTCCTTACAACTTTCCAGGGCTCTTTTCCTTGCTCCAATAAGGAAATCACATCTGGTTTAGAAATGAAGTATCCTGCTTAGAAGAAAAGAAATATAAGGCAATATATTTTAAATTTTTAAGCTGGGTGTGATGGTGCACACCTGTAATCCCAGTTCTTGGGAGGCTGAGACAGGAGGATCCTAGGTTCATGGCCAGCCTCAGCAACTTAGCCAGGCCCTCTGCAACTTAGTGAGACCCTGCTTCAAAATGAAAAATAAAATAGGGCTGGGGGAGTAGCTCAGAAGTAGAATGCGCCTTCATTCAATCCCCAGTACCACTAAAATAAACCCCACAATGCCACAATAGAGATTAGAGAGGGAGGGAAGAGATCTTTCTTAAATCTATATTCATAGAAGTATTTCTTCCTCAGAGGAAATCGTGGTTGGTATCACAAACCACCTGGTTCAAATCCTGCCTCTGCCACGTCCCAGTTGTGAGACCCTGGGCAAGTTACATGCAAGCTTCATTTTCCTCATCTATAAAATAGCGCTAATAACAGTCCACATCTTACAGGATTACTGTGAAGATTGTATTAATATAGATCTATAATATTGTCTAATAGCATTATGCATGCTTCATTAGCTTTAGGTATTGTTAGTCAGCTGAGAATAAAACAAGAAGCTCCCAAGAGATATTAACAGTTATTTCTTAGATATTCATAAAATGTTAAATGCAGTTTTTGGATTTTTCATTTTCTTTTTTTTTTTTTGTGGTGGTGGGGATGGAACCCAGGGGCCTTCTACCTTCAGGCTACATCCCCAGTCCTACTGTATTATTCTTTTTGGAAACAGGATCTTGCTAAGTTGCTGAGAGCCTTGCTAAACTGCTGGGGCTGGCTTCGAACATGCAATCCTCCTGTATCAGCCTCCCAAGTACTGCCCCTAGCCTTTTTTTTTTTTTTTTTTTTTGCAGTACTAGGGATTGAACCCAGGAGCATTCTACCTCCAAGCTACACTCTCAGCCCTATTTTTTATTCTTTATTTTGAAACAGGGTCTCACTAAGTTGCAGAGGGCCTAAGTAGCTGAGGCTACACTAAGTAGTTGAGGCTGGTTGTGAACCTGTGATCCTCCTGTCTCAGCCTCCCAAGTACTGGGCATTACAAGCATGTGCCACGATGTCTGGCACTTTTACCTACTTTTATAATTCAAAATGAAAAATCCAGAGCCGAGCACGGTGGTGCACGCTTGTAATCCCAGTACTTGGGAGGCTGAGACAGGAGGATTGCAGGTTCGAACCCAGTCTCAGCAACTTAGCGAGGCTCTTAATAACCTAGTAAGACCTGTTTCCAAATAGGAAATAAAATCAGGCTGTAACTCAGAGGTAGAATGCCTCTGGGTTCAATTCCCAATAAAAAAAAAAAAAAAAGAAAAGAAAAATCCAGCCAGGCATGGTAGCATACACTTGTAATCCCAATATTTGGGAGGCTGAGTCAGGAGAATTGCAGGTTTGAGGACAGCCTCAGCAAATAGTGAGACTCTCATTAATCTAGCAAGACCCTGTTTCAAAATAAAAATAAAATAAGGCTGGGGGTGTAGTTCAGAGGTAGAATGCCCCTGGGTTTAATCCCCAGTGCAACACACATACACACACACAAAAGGCCTCGCCGGGTGTAATGGTGCACACTTGTAATCCCAGTACTTGGGAGGCTGATACTGGTGGATTGCAGGTTCTTGGCCAGCCTCAGCAACTTGTGAGGCCCTTAGCAACTTAGTGAGACACTGTTTCAAAATAAAAAATAAAATAGGACTGGGGGTATAGCTTGGAGGTTGAATGCCCCTGGGTTCAATCCCCAGTACCACAATAAATAAATAAATAAGTAAATAAATAAATAAATAAGGCGTGGCAGCCACTTAAAAAAAATGAATATATTTAATGTAGGTATTCATGTCCAGTGAAATAAAGCTGAAACCATTCCCTCAAGAACAAGAAGGAAAAATTCAGCTAATTTCTTGACTTCCAGGGGCATTCTACTTCCAAACTACACCCCAGTCCTTTTTATTTTTTATTTGGAAACAGGGTCTTACTAGGTTGCTGAGAGCCTCACTAAGTTGCTGAGGTTAGCTCTGAACCTACAATCCTCCTGTCTCAGCCTCCCAAGTACTGGGAGTACAGGTGTGCGCCACCACGCCCAGCTTCTGAAAGACATTCTGTGTGTATGATGTGTGTATGGTGTGTGTGTGTGTGTGTGTGTGTGTGTGTGTGTGTGTGTGTATACGTGTGTTACTGGGGATTGAACCCAGGACCTCATAAATGCTAGGTAAGCGCACTACCACTAAGTTATATTCCCAGTCCTTTTATTTTAAGACAGGGTCTCGCTAAGTTGCCCAGGCTGATCTGGAACTTGTAATCCTCCTGCCTCAGCCACCAGAGTAGCTAGGATTATAGTTGTGCATCACCACGCCCAGCTTGAAAGATATTCTTGAAATTTCCAAGCCAGGCCTGGTGGTGCATGCCTGTAATCCCAGTTCTTGGGAGGCTGAGACAAAACGATCGCAGGTTCTTGGCCAGTCTCTGCAACAAAGTAAGGCCCTCTGCCAACTTAGTGAGACCCTGTTTCAAAATTAAAAAATAAAATAGGGCTAGGGGTGTAGCTAGGAGGTAGAATGTACTGGGTTTCAAACCCCAGTACCACAAAAAAAAAAAGAAAGAAAAGATATCTTCAGAGGAGAAGGCTGATGTTAAACAGAGGACACAGTCTAAAAGCAGACAGATAAGCTTACCCAGTGAGACCAAGTTGCTATAGTTCTCCAACATCACATCTCTGTACAAGTCTTTCTGTTCCAAGTCCAGGTATTCCCACTCTTCCTGAGAGAAGACTATGGATACATCACTGAACATCACTGATTCCTGAAATGACACACCACATACTTATTTTTTTTTTTTTGTGGTACCGGGGATTGAACCTAGGGGCATTCTACCTCCGAGCTATACCCCCAGCCCTATTTTTTATCCTTTATTTTGAAACTGGGTCTCACAAAGTTGCGGAGGACCTCACTAAGTAGCTGAGGCTGGCCACGAACCCGGATCCTCCTGTCTCAGCCTCCCAAGTACTGGGATTACAAGTGTGCGCCACCACGCCCGGCTACCACATATTTAGAATTGAAGTTTTATTTATTTTTTATTTTTATTTGTTTGGGTACCAGGCATTGAACCCAGGGGCATTCTACCTCCGGGATATACCCACAGTCCTATTTTTTATCAACCTAGCAAAACCCTGTTTCCAAATAAAAATAAAATAGGGCTGGGGGTGTAGCTCGGAGGTAGAATGCCCCTGGGTTCAATCCCCAGTGCCACACACACAAAAAAATGTCCATAGGACCTTAATATGATATTATTACCAGAAAGAGAAATAAACAATAACTTACACGGGCCATGGTTACAAATTCAAGAACTGATCAGTCCTCCTTGGGGTTTGTTTGACAGGAGAAGCATAGAGTTCAGAGGCCAGAGCTAGGGGGAGGAAAACACAGCCATGAGATGAGATAGGCCTCAGAACTTCCCAAAGACTTGAGTTAATGTGACCTTTCCCCTCTTGTGATCTCTCCAATACACACACACACACACTCTCTCTCTCTCTTTTTTGCAGTACCGGGGATTGAACCCAGGGGCTTTCTACCTCCGAGCTACATCCCCAGCCCTATTTTTTTGTACTTTATTTTGAAACCGGGTCTCACGAAGTTGCGGAGGGCCTCACTAAGTAGCTGAAGCTGGCCGTGAACCCGGATCCTCCAGTCTCAGCCTCCCAAGTACTGGGATTACAAGCATGCGCCACCACGCCCGGCTTCTCTCTCTCTCTTTCTCTCCAGAGTCTGGACAAATCTAATCCTTTGTCAATTCCATGGTTGATAAGAGGCCACATCATCTAAAACAGAGACTGCTTCAAAGTCTCTCAAGCTTGCTTGAATTCACCAAACATAAAAAGAGAAATTCATAAGGACGAAGCCTGGCAGTCGTTACCACTGCAAAACTGCTGCACTGGCAGCCCTGCCTGCATGTGGCAAGGACAACAGCTTCCCAAATTTTCTGGGCTCATCACTCTATTTCCACTCAGAATCATCCGCATTTTTTTCCTGTATGACTTCATTTGCCATTCTCTTTCTTACAACCTAGGCTGAAGAGGCGTGGATCACTCTTGGTAACCAGACAATAACACATCCTATTTTTAAAGAACTTTCAGGCCAGGCGTGGTAGCACACGCTTGTAATCCCAGTACTTGGGAGGCGGAGACCGGAGGATTTGGGTTCGCAGCCAGCCTCAGCTACTTAGTGAGGCCTCCGCAACTTCATGAGACCCGGTTTCAAATTACAGTATAAAAAATAGGGCCGGGGGTGTAGCTCGGAGGTAAAACACCCCTGGGTTCAATCCCTGGTACCGCAAAAAAAAAAAAAAAGAACTTTCGAGTGCTGGGCATTTTATATACATCAACTATATCCTTAGGATTGCTAGTTAATAGAATTTTTTTTGTGTGGTACTGGGAATTGATCCCAGGGGCATTCTATCTCCAAGCTACACTCCCAGCCCTATTTTTTATTCTTTATTTTGAAATACAGTCTCACTAAGTTGCAGAGGGCCTGGCTAAGTAGCTGAGGCTGGCTGGGAGCCTGTGATCCTCCTGTCTCAGCCTTCCAAGTACTGGGATTACAAGCGTACAATTTAGCAAGGTCCCTCAGAAACTTGTGAGACCCTGTTTCAAAATAAAAAATAAAGCAGGGCTGAAGTGTGTAGTTCAGAGGTAGAATGCCTCTGGGTTCAACCTCCAGCACCAAAAAAAAAAAAAAAAGAAATGAAAGGAGCTGGGCATGATGGTGCACACCTGTTATCCCAGTGCTTAGGAGGTTGAGACAGGGAGATTGCAAGTTCAATGCCAGCTTCAGCAACTTAGAACCTGTTTCAAAAATTAAAAAGGGGCCATCCGGGTGTGGTGGTGCACGCTTGTAATCCCAGTACTTGGGAGGCTGAGACCAGAGGATCAATGGTTCACCACCAGCCTCAGCTACTTAGTGAGGCCCTCCGCAACTTAGTGAGACCTGGTTTCAAAATAAAGAATAAAAAAATAGGGCTGGGGTGTAGCTCGGAGGTAGAATGCCCCTGGATTCAATCCCAGTACCGCAAAAATAAATAAATAAATAAATAAATAAATAAATAAATAAATAGGGCTGGGGGTGTAGCTCAGAGGCAGAATGCCCCTGGGTTCAGTCCCCAGTACCACAAAAAAAAGCAAAAAAAAAAAAATACACAAAGATGCATATGCAAGAAAGTTAATCAAAAATAATTTATAAGCTGGGCGTGGTGGCACACGCTTGTAATCCCAGTACTTTGGGAGGCGGAGACCGGAGGATCCGGGTTCGCGGCCAGCCTCAGCTCTCTCTCTCTCTCCCTGTTTCTCGCTCTCTCTCTCTCTCTCTACTTAGTGAGGCCCTCCGCAACTTCGTTAGACCCGGTTTCAAAATAAAGTATAAAAAATAGGGCCGGGGGTGTAGCGCGGAGGTAGAACGCCCCTGCGTTCAATCCCCGGTACCGCAAAAAAAAAAAAAAAATTATGGCAACTAAACATACCAAACACAAGCAACTAATTGAATCAATTATTTTCTTTTTTTTTTTTTGCGGTACCGGGGATTGAACCGAGGGGCGTTCTACCTCCGAGCTACACCCCCAGCCCTATTTTTTTTTAATACTTTATTTTGAAACCGGGTTTCACTAAGTTGCGGAGGGCCTCACTAAGTAGCTGAGGCTGGCCAGGAACCCAGATCCTCAGGTCTCCGCCTCCCAAGTACTGGGATTACAAGCGTACGCCACCACGCCTGGCTGAATCAATTATTTTCAACTATAAGTGTATTGTGCAGTCACTAATGATGATGACACTAGTCTACACTAATGAAGAAAGATATCCCATGATAAATTACTAGGTATGGTAGGCAGACTAAAAAGATTATGCACAAGTACTTGGGAGGCTGAGACAGGATGATTGCAGGTTTGAGATCAGCCTCAGCAATTTAACAAAACCCTCAGCAACTTAGCAACACCCTGTTCCAAAATAAAAAATAAAATAGGGCTGGGGGTGTACCTCAGAGGTAGAACCCTATCCCCAATATCAACAAAAGAGATAATGGATCAAATGTTCCTATGTCCTAAAAAATAAAATTGCATTTCACAGAAAAAACAGGAAACGCTTGCCTTGACTTGCACTTGTGTGGGTGAGGTACTGGGGATTGAACCCAGGGGTATTCTACCTCCAAGCTGCATCCCCAGCCCTTTTTTATTTTTTTGTTTTGAAACAGGGTCTCGCTGGGTTGCTGATAGTTTCAGTATATTGCTGAGGCTGTCCTGCCTCAATTATCCTGTCTCTGCCTCCCAAGTACTGGGATTACAGGAGTGCACCACCATACTCAGCTGACCTTCACTTTTATATAGGCAGTAGCAATTTATTTTTCCTTTGAGAGTCTTTTTTCTTTCCTTTCTTTTTTGGGGGGGAGTAGTATTGGGGATTGAACTCAGGGGCATTCTACCTCTGAGCTACAACCCTTTCTAGCCGTGTGTGCGTGCGTGTGTGTGTTACAAGGGACTGAACCCAGGGACATTCTACCACTTTTTTTTTTTTTTTTTTGGTATTGGGGATTGAACCCAGAGGCATTCTACCTCCAAGCTATACCCTCAGCCCGATTTTATTTCAATTTGGGAACTAGGTTGCTGAGAGCCTCACTAAATTACTGAGGCTGGCTTTGATCCTCCTGTCTCAGCCTCCCAAGTACTGGGATTACAAGCATGTGCCACCACGCCCGGCCTGACATTCTACCTCTGAGCTATACACCCCAGGCCTATTTTATTTTGAAATAGGGTCTAAGTTGCTGGAGGGCCTCGCTAAATTGCCGAGGCTGGCGGCAAATCTGTGATCCTCTTGCCTCAGCCTCCCAAGAACTGGGATTACAGGCGTGCGCCAACACGTCCAGTTTTCTTTTCTTTTCCTTTTTTTTTTTTTTAAACAGGGTCTCGCTAAACTGCTGAGTGCCTAGCTAAATTGCCTGGGCTGGCCTCATACCTGCCATTCTCCTGTCTCAGCCTCCCAAGTACTTGGATTACAGGCATGCGCCACCACGCCCAGCTGAGACCCTTTTCTTAAGAGCTCGGCAGAAATGCGGAATCTTAAAATTCAGATTTTCTAGGAGCTCAACCCAGCCTGGTTAAATTAGAGCACACGGCCGCAACCACACCTGCTCCTACCAACCACTACCCAACACACATCCAGAGTAAAGCAAGAGAGCACTGTTGACTCTTCCCAGCATCAAAGAAAGGCAAGGATCACGGATGTCCGGGGCTGGAATCGACGTCACAATAGCTTCCTGGAGAGAACTCAGGTTCCGAAACCTGCAGGGCAGTTTGTGGTATGGTGGAATCCTCCCAGGAGCCAGGCTAGGGGCTCGCTCAGTTCTAACATTCTTATCCAAAGATCCAGTCAGACCCTTTTTGCTGGAAGTCTTCCCCGTGACGCTCAGACGATGACAAGGGCTATTTCGCTACTCTGGGCCGTGTGGCTACACGGCATGAGACGCTGGGGTCACAACCACACACTCCACGGCCACTTTGCTCACGCAAGAAGCTTTGCACCCAATTCGGCCACACAAACGCCAACACGTACCGGTCCTGGCCTCACCACGGCACACGGTCCGGTGCCGTGCCCAGGCCCTTCACGCCCGCTGCAGAGCACCCTCCTCAACCCGGCCGCAGCCTCTGTGACGAGGGCGGCGCCGACGCTCCGAGCCGGGACCTCACGGTGACGTCCAGCAGCAGGTAGCGCCGGACTCCGGGGACCCACCACCACCTGGCGCCTGACGGGCCGCGCGCAGGGGCTGCTGGGAGGAGGGCCTGCATACAGCGCGCAGGCGCAGGCGCAGGCGCGGCGAGGCGTTGGATCACCGGCTGCGCAGGCGCGGGAGCGGCGAGGGGGCGTGTCAGGGACTGCGCAGGCGCAGGTGCGGCGAGTCGGGTGGGTCACGGGCTGCGCAGGCGCAGGAGTGAGCTTGGAGGACCCGGCGGCTGGGACTGGAGAGGGGCCGGGAGGGACAGTGATTGTGACTCCGTAGGGCAAACTGGGGAGCTCTGTGTCCAAGGACAGCGCGTTGTGTCTGTCCTTGGGATGGATCTGTATGTGATTTGGGATCCAGTGTTTCTGGGGAGACCGGAATTAGATTTGTGAGGGAGATTTTTTGACTGAATTGTGTGTGTGGCTCAGTAGGGCTGAAAGTGATGTCGGGGTCTGTGAGATAATAAGGTTGGTTGACTGAATGAACGAGATTGTGTTTCTGTGACGTGTCTAACTCACTGTGAATATTTGTGGCCCGGTTTTGATGGTTTTTGGGGGGTGGGTAGGAAGGGAGCAGTACTGGGGATTAAACCCAGGGACATTCTACCATCAGCTACACTCCCATCCCTATTTATTTTTTGTTTTGAAACAAGGTCATACTAAGTTGTTGAGCATCTCGCGTAGTTGCTAAGGCTGGTCTCCAGCCTGCGATCCTCCTGTCTCAGCCTCCCAATTACTGGGATCACTTGCATGCGTCATCACTCCCACGGGTTTTTTTTTTTTTTAATTGTCGGTCGCTTGGAGACTCTGGTAACAGTGTGTGCACTTCTGGTGTTCCTATCTGGATATTTTGAGGCGACCAAGATCTCACTATCCTTGCTCTGATACGGAGAGAGGATTGTTGGATCTGCAAGGAGTGTCAGCTTTACTGAAAGATTTGATTTTTAAAAAAACCAATTTTTTTTTGCCGGGCGTGGTGGCGCACACTTGTAACCCCCAGTACTTGGGAGGCTGAGACCAGAGGATCTGGGTTCGCGGCCAGCCTCAGCTACTTAGTGAGGCCCTCTGCAACTTAGTGAGACCCTGTTTCAAAATAAAGAATAAAAAATATGGCTGGGTGTGTAGCTCAGAGGTAGAAGGCCCCTGGGTCCAATGCCCAGTATGGGAGGAAGGATGGTTGGATTTGGGTTTGGTACTTCATTAGTGATGGCTAATGGATCTCATGCTGATTTTTTCCTGTTCCCTGTGTTTATGAGTCTTCTACAAGTTCTAATTCTCTTTGAGTAAACACTGTTGGTTTACATTTTCCTAAGAATAATTTTGAAGCCAGGTGTGGTGGTGCATGCCTGTAATCCCAGTATTTGGGAGGCTGAGACAGGAGGATCACAGGTTGGAGGCCAGCCTCAGCAAATAGTGAAGCTCTCATAAACCTGGCAAGACTCTTGTTTCAAAATAAAAATAAAATAGGGCTGGGGGTGTAGCTTGGAGGTAGAATGCCCCCTGGTTCAATCCCCAGTACCACCAAAATAAAAAAAAAAGAATAATTTTGTTTAAACTGAGCGTGGTGGCATGTTGAGGGCCGTCTTAGGACCACACCTTGAGATTAACATCTTGGACCAACTCCGCTGTGTACACAGTGCCTGGTCGAGTGGAATCTGTCTGTAAGCAGACAAATTCTCTGGGACCTGATGGGATGGATAGGGTGTGGACTTTGATGTTCTCTCCATCTACTAGTAATGTTTAACTCCTCCTTCCTCTCAACAGTTTTATGACCCCGCCTTGCTGCCTCTCTATCTGGACCTGTGGCACTCGCTGGTTCCTGTGTTTAGTTGTTTTTATGATGCTTTGTCTAAACTTTCAATAAAGGCAGGGCACCGGCTGCTGGAGGCAGATTTTTTGAGTTGCCTCCTCTCCGGCTGACCCCGATATTAAAATAATAATCTTGGACCCAGAGTCGTTCATGCGAGGGACTTTGGCAAGCAGTAGCCGTGGCACTGGTCCATCACAGTGGCGCACACCTGTAACCCCAGTATTTGGAAGTTTGAGACAGTAAGATCGCAGGTTCAAAACTAGCCTCAGCAACTTAATAAAGCTGTCAGCAACTTAGTGAGACCCTGTTTTGAAATAAAAAATAAAATAGGGCTGGGGGTGTAGCTCAGGGTAGAATGCTGGGTTCAATCCTCAGCAACACACACACACACACAAGAATAATTTTGTTTAGGTTTTCAAATGTATTAAAGAAGCACTGAATGAAAAATAACCTTTTAAGACTTTCACTATGATTTTCTCTCTTCCCCTCTACGTATGTATCCATTTCTGAAACATTGACTTTTCACTTTTCATGGGCATCACCAATGTTTTTCTAGTTTCTTTTTATTTTGTTTTGTTTTTGGTGCTGGGGATTGAACACAGGGGTGTTCTGCCTCTGAACTACACCCCACCCCGATTTTATCTTATTTTAAAAGAGGGTCTCACTAGGTTGATGAGAGTCAATACTTGCTGAGGCTGTCCTCGAACCTGTGATCTTCCTGTCTCAGCCTCCCAAGTACTGAGATTACAAGCACATGCCACCACTCCGGGCTTCTAGTTTCTTTTTACACCAAGCATTATATGATGTAGCAAAAAAGATGTCAGTCTGCATAAAGTCCTTCCCACACATTATTCAGAGTACTTTCCCCATCAACACCCAGGATTATTTCATGTTCAATGGGAAATAGGGATGATTGAAAATTTTTAAAAATTTATTATCCTTAGATGGTTTTTCTTTAGTTATCCTGCAGAATATTCTTTACTTAGATGTCTGCAGAGAGTTAACACCTTTCAACAAATAATAATACTGATGACAATGAATATAAAAACAGTGACTAACATACAGTACATATGTATTATATGGCAGACACAATTCTAAGCACCTTGTGTCTTTTTTTTCTTCAGTATTGGGGATTGAACCTGGGGTAGTCTACCTCTGAGCTACACCCCCAACCCTATTTTTTATTATTTTGAAACAGGGTCTCACCAAGTCATGGAGGGCCTCACTAAGTAGATGAGGCTGGCTGCAAACCTGCAATCCTCCTGTCTCAGCCTCCCAAGTACTTGGACTATACGCCTGGCTGCACCTTGTGTCGTAACTCACTTAATCCTCACAAAATATTATGAGGTAGATATTATAATTGTCCCCATTTTATAATTTCTACTGTGAAATTCATCTATAAAATTCGGTTGGACATGGTGGTACATTGCCTGCAGTTCCAACTATTTCGGAAGTTGAAGCGGGAGGATCACTTGAGCCCATGAGTTTGAGACCAGCTTTGGAAATTTAAGAGACAGCCTGGGCAACTCATCTCTCAAACAGAAAAATTAACAGGAAGGGTTAATAATGAACTGATAATGACTGTTCTTTGGGAAAGGAAATGGGTACAAGGATGGCAGTCAAAGCATATGTTTGCCCTATTTGTAATATTTTAAAATCTTTGACGCCTTATTTCTGCAATTAAAATAAGACAGTACAAAGATGTACCTAGGAAGAATATGCATCAGGGACATGCATTTTGGCATGCATCATGGCAAAATATCTGGAGGAAACTACTATGTCCATTAAAAGGAATTTAATACAAATATTACAGTAGTACAATGAAGATATTAAAGAATCCCTATTTACTGAGTGTAAAGTTGTTCATGAGCATTTTTACAAAAAAGAACTCCTTAATTTTGTAAAAAGGAAAAAGGAACAAGCCATCTTCAAAAAATAAAAGCTTCACCTCTCTATTATCTAAGATTGAAAAAATAAAAGCATTTTTACAAACCATAATGTAGAGATGAACTTTATACATTTAAGATTAATTAAATGTTAATATAATAACTATAGAAAAATTAGGGAATAAAAAAATTAAAATCACAGGATTACATTTCTGCATGCATTTTCTGATGTTTAAGATCAGAAAGGTCAAATGTTATCTTTTTCAATATTTGCTAGACTGAATAACCTGAGGTTGAGAGAAATATAAACTTTTATTAAAAGGCTTCCAAAAAGCCAGGCGTGGTGGGGCATGCTTGTAATCCCAGTACTTGGGAGGGTGAGAAAGGAGGATTGCAGGTTTGAGGATAGCCTCAACAAATAGTGACTTTCATCAACCTAGCCAAGACCCTGTTTCTTTTTTTTTTTTTTTTTTTTTTGGTACTGGGGATTGAACCCAGGGGCGTTCTACCTCCGAGCTACACCCCCGGCCCTATTTTTTACTCTTTATTTTGAAACCGGGTCTCATGAACTTGCGGAGGGCCTCACTAAGTAGCTGAGGCTGGCTGCAAACCCGGATCCTCCGGTCTCTGCCTCCCAAGTACTGGGATTACAAGCGTGCGCCACCATGCCCAGCAAGACCCTGTTTCAAAATAAAAATAAAATAGCTGGGGATATAGTTCAGAGGTAGAATGCCCCTGGGTTCAATCTCTAGTGCCACACACACACAAAAAAGCTTCCAAAATAAACTATACATAGGGTGTTTCTCCAACACTAGTTTTCTTCAGCTGAATAAACTATAGTCAACAATTGTTTCTACAATCTCATACCTAGAAGTATTAGTAACAAGATAAATTCTCTGGTATTGAATAGTTTTGAGCAATAACCAAACGATTTCCCAGCCAGGCATGGTGGCACATGCCTATAATCCCAATACTTGGGAAGTCGAGACAGCAGGATGCCAAGTTTGAGGCCAGCTCCAGCAATGTAGTGAGACCCTGTTTCAAAATAAAAACATTAAAAGGCCTCAGGGTGTAGCTCAGTGTTAGAACACCCATGGGATTAATCCTCAGCACTGCTAAAAACAATCAACAATAAAAAACAACTTCCTATACATTTTGTATATTCTTTTTTTTTTGTGGTACCGGGGATTGAACGCAGGGGCATTCTACCTCCGCACTACGCCCCCGGCCCTATTTTTAATACTTTATTTTTTGAAACTGGGTCTCACGAAGTTGCGGAGGGCCTCACTAAGTAGAGAGACAAAGAGAGGGAGAGAGAGGGAGAGAGAGCGAGAGAGCTGAGGCTGGCCGCGAACCCGGATCCTCCGGTCTCTGCCTCCCAAAGTACTGGGATTACAAGCGTGCGCCACCACGCCCGGCCATTTTGTACATTCTGATTTATCACCAGTACAAATTTTGATGCTGAATAAGCTGTGAGCCATAAGTAAAGTTCTTTCCACATCCCTTGTATTCATAGGGTTTCTCAGCAGCATGAATTCTATGATGACTAATAAGCTGTGAACTCTGGGAATAGGCTTTCCCACATATCTTACATTCATAGGGTTTCTCCCCAGTGTGAATTCTCTGATGTCGGGTTAGGTCAGAACCAGAACGAAAAGCCTTTTCACACTCCTTACATTCATAGGGCTTCTCACCCGTATGGATTCTTTGATGTTTAATAAGTTGCGAGCTCTGACTAAAGGCATTGCCGCACTCCTTACATTCGTACGGTTTCTCTCCAGTATGAATTCTCTGATGTTGAGTAAAGTTCGAACCACTACTAAAGGCCTTTCCACATTCTTTACATTCGTAAGGCTTCTCACCAGTGTGAATTCTCTGATGTCGAGTAAAGTTTGAACCGCTACTAAAAGCCTTCCCACATTCTTTACATTCATAGGGCTTCTCACCAGTGTGAATTCTGTGATGTCGAGTAAGGTCTGAGCCACAAATAAATGTTTTTCCACAGTCCTTACATTCAAAGGGTTTCTTACCAGTGTGAATTTTCTGATGATGAGCGAGTCTTGAGGGATGTCTAAAGGCCTTTCCACATTCCTTACATTCATATGGTTTCTCAATGGTATGAATTATTTGATGTGTGGTAAATTGTGAGCCATGTCTGAAGTTTTTTCTATGTTCTTTACTCACACAGTATTTCTCTTTACTATTGATAATTTGCTGTAACGTAAAGGATGGATGCTGATGGAAAGTGGGCATATCTTCATGAGTGATTATCAGTTCGCTGAAATGTCTGTCCTGAGAGCCTTGTTGTTTGTCAAACTGGCCATTACATTCCCAATCATCACTGAAACTAGTGCACTGAAGGTCATGTGTTGTCAGTGTTCCCATTATCTCCCAATGGGCTGACTCTATTTCATACATTTCTTTCCTCAAAAATAATTTCTTGGTCTCACATGTTGATTCGAGAACTGAAAGAAAATATAAAAGCAATCACATTTTCATTATTTGGGAGAAATAAAACTTCAATTACAATGGGAGAATTAAACTGAATTTTTAAAAAATGGATAAGAGGCCGGGTGTGGTGGCGCACGCTTGTGATCCCAGTGCTTGGGAGGCTGAGACTGGAGGATTGCAGGTTCGAGGACAGCCTCAGCTATTTAGTGAGGCCCTCCACAACTTAGACCATGTTTCAAAATAAAGAATAAAAAATAGGGCTGGGGGTGTAGCTCAGGGGTAGAATGCCCCTGGGTTCAATCCCCAGTGCCAAAAAAACAAAAAAAGGGTAAGAAGCTGGGCATCATGGCACATACATGTAACACCAGTACTTGGGAGGCTAAGACAGGAGGATCAAAGGTTCAAGGCCAGCCTCAGCAACTTAGCGAGGCCCTCAGGAAATTATTGAGACCCTGTTTCAAAATAAAACAGAGCCGGGAGTGGTGGCGCATACTTGTAATCCCAGTACTTGAAAGACTGAGACAGGAGGATCGCTGGTTCACAACCAGCCTCAGCAACTTAGTGAGATCCTGTTTCAAAATAAAAAATAAAAGCCGGGCATGGTGTCACATGCCTGTAATCCCAGTACTTGGGAGGCTGAGACAGGAGGATCACAGGTTCGAGAACAGTCTCAGCAATGTAGTGAGGCTTTCAGCAGCCTAGGGAGATCCTGTTTCCAAACAAAAAAATAAAAGGGCTGAGGGTATAGCTCAGAGGTAGGATGCCCCTGGGGTCAATCCCCAGTACCACAAGAAAATGTAAATAAATAAAAATGATAAATAAAATAGGACCGGAAGTGTACTTTGGAGGTAGAATGCCTCTGGATTCAACCCTCAGTACTCCCCCAAAATAAATAAAATAAAATAAAATAAAATAAAATAAAATAAAATAAAATAAAATAGGGCTGGAGTGCAGCTCCGATGTACAATACCCCTGGGTTCAATCCCCAGTATGACCAAAAAAAAGAAAACCCCAAGGACAAGAAAAGAAGACATAGTAGAGAGATCACATAGAAAAACTGTCAGCCGGGTGTGGTGGCACATGCTTGTAATCCCACTACTTGGGAGGCTGAGACCCAGTTTGCAGCCGGCCTCAGCTACTTAGTGAGGCCCTCGGCAACTTAGTGAGACCCTGTTTCAAAATACAGGGCTGGGGGTGTAGCCCAGAGGTAGAATGCCCCTGGGTTCAATCCCTGGTACCACAAAAAAAAAAAAAAAAGAAAAACTGTGTCAACAAGGCCATCTGCAACGTAGTGAGACCGTTTCAAAACAGAGAATAAAATAAGGTTGAGGGTGTAGCTTGGAGGTAGAACTCCCCTGGATTCAATCCCCAGTACCGCACATACACAAAAAAAGAAAAAGTGTGACAAGAAGCTAGGTGTGAGGAGCATGCCTGTATTTCCGGTATCCCAGTACTTGTTAGGCTGAGGCAGTAGGGATGTACGTTGGAAGCCAGCCTCAGCAACTGAGCGAGCCCTTCAGCAACCTAGAAAGACCCAGTTTCAAAGCAAAAAATAAAAAAGGGCTGGGGGTATAGCTCCAAGGTAGAATGCCCAAGGATTCAATCCCCAGTATAAAAGAAAAGAATAACTGTGTCAAGCTAAGTGTGGTGGCACATGCCTGTAATCCTAGTACCTAGGAGGCTGAGACAGGAGGATCACAGGTTAGAGGCCAGCACACAGTAACTTAGCAACACCCTGTTTCAAAAAAATAAAAAGGAAGGGCTGAGGGGTATAGCTCAGAAGTAAAACATCCCTGGTTCAATCCCTAGTACCACAAAAAAAAAAAAAAGAAAGAAAGTCTTTGGCAATGTGGGTAAACATGTATATGAGGAGACAATCCAGCTTTCACAAGACTAAATACAAAAGAGGATGAGAGGCTGGGAAGGAACTGGATCCAAAATATGGATAGAAAGAAATATCACCAGAGTGTAGAGGAGGGCAACAGCTATTTAGAAGTAAGAGAGAAGCCGGGCGTGGTGGCGCACGCTTGTAATCCCAGTACTTTGGGAGGCGGAGACCGGAGGATCCGGGTTCGCCGCCAGTCTCAGCTCACGCACTCACGCGCACGCGCTCTCTCTCTCTGTCTCTCCCTGTCTCTCTCTCTCTCTCTCTCTCCCCTTAGTGAGGCCCTCCGCAACTTCGTGAGACCCGGTTTCAAAATAAAGTATAAAAATTAGGGACGGGGGT
>PVJS01029995.1:0-24395 GCA_004027185.1 Glis glis | reverse complement strand
TTGCGGTACTGGAATTGAACCCAGGGGCATTCTACCTCTGAGCTACACCCCCAGCCCTACTTTTTTTTATTCTTTATTTTGAAACAGGGTCTCACTAAGTTGCAGAGGGCCTCACTAAGTAGCTGAGGCTGGCTGCAAACCCGGATCCTCCGGTCTCAGCCTCCCAAGTACTGGGATTACAAGCATGCACCACCACACCTGGCCCATTTTATTTTTTAAAACAGGGTCTTGCTAAGTTGCTGAGCGTCTTGCTAATTGCTGAGGCTGGCCTCGAACCTGTGATCCTCCTGTCTCAACCTCCCTGGTACTAGGATTACAGGTGCGGGCCACTGCACCTGGCTGTAAGCACCACTCCTATCATTTGGATATGATTTTGTGCTGGAAGTTTGGTCCCCAGTGTGGTGGTATTGAGAGGCGGTGGATCTTTAAGAGATGGTAGAGCCTCTAAGAGATGATTAGGGCATGGAAGCACCACCCTTGGAAAGCATTAATGTGGTTCTTGCAGGACCAGGTTAGTTCCTGCAAGAGTGGGTTCCTCTAAAAAATCAACACCCGCTCTCTTGATTTCGTGCTTCTTCTGCCAGTTCCTATTCCACTTTCCCCTCTGTGGTGATGCAGCCAGATGGTGGCATCCTGCTATTGGGACTTTCCAGCTCCCCAGATTGTGAGCCAAATAAATCTCTTGTCTTCACATATTACCCAGCATCAGATATCCTGATGTGGTAGCACTGAGATTGTCCAGAGATTTTAAAATTTTTTACAAACCATATCCATAATTTCAATAAAAATTCTGGAGAATAAATGAATACCACATAAGATGAACAGATGATCCAGACAGTACAATGATCGGACATGGACTTTAAAGTTACTATGTATTTATGTGTTGGTGAAAATAGATGACAAGTTGGAGGATTTTACCAGACAGCTGGAATCTGTGTAAAAGAACCAAACAGAAATTCTAAGACTAAATAGCTAATAACTGAAATAGAAACCTCAATAGAGAGGTTGAACAACAAAGTGGAAGAATGAACATAGCTGAGGGAAGGATTAGTGAACTAGAAGTCAGGTAAGAATAAAACATTCTGATGGATTCTAGAATGGCAAAAGGATAGATAGAAACCACGCAGGAGAGCGAAGGGAACATGTGGGGCATGGTGACAGGCTCTAACATCCTGTAATACCATCTCCCTCCAGAAAATAAAGGGAAGGGGCAAGGGCTCCTCATGAGAGTGAATGCCAGAACATTCCACTTGAAAGATATCAAGCCACAGGAGCCAACAGGTGCTCCAAACTCCAGACCGTGTTATTAAAATGAACAAACACACAAAACAATTGAAAACCAAATACAAAGAAAAAAATCACAAAAGGACCCAAAAAGGAAAATACATTATTTTTAAAGGAGCAATCTTACCACTGATTAGCTGACTCTTAAACAAAAAAGATCAAGACAAAAGATAATGGAATGATGTAAATAAGGTGAGAAAAATAAAAACCTTCAGGCACTGAAGGTCTCTTTCAAAATGAAGCAGTGTAGAAACTTCTAGACCATCGAAGACCGAGCACATTGAGCAGCAGCCTACATAAAAGTGCCATGAATTGTCAAAGGCAGGTCTTCCAACCGAAGGCAACACAAAAGTTCAGGAAAATGAGATAGGCTAAATATGGGGCAGACCTGAAGGAATGCTGACTATCCAAAATAATAACAATGATACTAATAGTAATATTTTAAGAAGGTTAAAATATATGTAAGATTCATGGCAAAGGTGACCCTAAAGGCACTCAGCAAGTCAGGGGAGGTTAATGGAGTTGGATGTCCAAAGTCTTAGCATTGACTGGAATATAGTAAGAGTACTAGTGTGTATTAACTAGTGTATAATAATCCACAGACACATAGTTAGTCCCTAAGGGAATTACTAAAAGAATAATGAAAAATTGTTAAACCAGCAGGCCAAAAAAAAAGAGAAATAAATGAAATAATCCAAGACTGACTAATTCAAAATAAGAAAGTAAAAGGGGGATCATAAAATAATTGGGAAAAATCAAATGGAGAACTAATAAATACTAAATTAGTTTATATCCTTTTCATCCCTTGATTGCTTAGAAGTAGTCAGGGTTGTGACAGACCAGCAAGGTCTAATTGACCTGACCTGGAAATTTTGCTATTGCTAATTCATGAAACAGATTTTCCCAAGCAAATAATAAAAATAATAAGTAGTTCATAATATTTCCTTAATTATAATGTCCTAAGCAATATATTGGTGTATCTCATTTTATCCCTTTGAATTTATTAGCCCTATTTCTCTCTCTCTCTCTCTCTCTCTCTCTCTCTCTCTCTCTCACACACACACACACACACACACACACACACACACACACAGAGTTTCAGGCAGTGTCTTAGTCTGCTCAGTCTGCTATAACAAAATATCATAAACAGGATGGCATAAACAACACACATTTATTTCTCACAGTTCTGGAGGCTGGGAAATCCAAGATCAAGGCGCTGGCCACCTCAGTGTCTGAGGAAGACCCTCTTCCTAGCTTGCAGACAGCCGCCTTCTTGCTGCATCTTTATGTGATAGAGAGAGAGGTAACTCTGCTGTCTCTTCCTCTTCTTAGAAAGACAGACCATGGAAGCTCCACCCTCAAAATGAGGCCTCATCTCTTGGTACCATCACATCGGGGGTTAGGACTTCCACATATGAATGTATTTATTTATTTATTTACTTATTTATTTATATGGTACAGGGGCATTGGACCTCTGAGCTACATTCCTACCCCTATTTTACTTTCTACTTTGAAACAAAGTCACACTAAGTTACCAGGCACTGACCTTGAACCTGTGATCCTCCTGTCTCAGCCCCCATGTACTGGGATTACAGGTGCACATCACTGCACCCAGCTCTACATATGAATCGTGGGGGGCAGGTACTGAGGATTGAACCCAGGGGCATTCTATCTCCAAGCTATACCCCAGCCCTTTTTATTTTTTTGTTTAGAAACAGAGTCTCTCATTAGGTTGCTGAGAATCTCGCTATGTTGCTGAGCCTGTCCTCAATCCTGCAATCCTCCTGTCTCAGCCTCCCAAGTACTGGGATTACAGGCGTGCGCCATGGCACCTGGCTCCATGTATGAATTTAAAAGCAACAAAAACGTGTGGTCCATAACAGGCAAGTTAAGTAAATATCTAGAAGCTATATAGCAAATCGCAGAACCGAGAACAAAATACAGTTTTTGTTTTTGTTGATGCCTTGTTTCACTGTACTCCAGAACCAGGGCCCTTAACCATCACTATATGTGTCAATTGCCTTCAAAGGAAAAACTCAACATTCCACTCATTTCTTAATGTGGCCATAATGAGATGTGGATGCATCATAGCAAATATGTGAAATGAGTTTTCAAAAGAAAAAAAATATATATATTTGCATTCCTTTAATCCTAGCAATTAGTCTTACGTTACTAATTCATTCAACAAATTTTACTAAGCACATACTAAGTGTCAGCCATCATACGAGGCACAAATAATATAAAACAAGAGAGAAGTAGACCTCACCTTGTAGAGTTAATAATATTAATTATAAATTTATTTATTCCCTTGATTAGATAATAAAAATGAAAATATACAAATAAATAATCATAAATTCTGTTGGAGGCCTAAAGAAAACAAACAAATGCTCTGATAAAGAATTATAAATCGGTACCTTTTAGGTGGTATGATAAAAGAGAGTCTCTTTGAGAACCTAACATTTGTGCCAGCAAAGCTTTAGAATTAGGGGAACTCCATTATATACTGCCCCCAATGAAACACACTAGAAAATGAAATAATAATAAGTATCATAATAATAATTAATAATTGTGGAGGGTTTCAAGGCAAACCATAACATGTATTCACCCTACTTCCAAGCCAAAGCAAGAACAGATTACTTTCTAAATGTAATAAAAAAAAGACTCTACAGGGCTTTAGCAGGGGAGATACTTATTATCTGACTTACACTTTGAAAGATCTCTCAGCCAATTGGAAAATTGGTGGAGTAAGGGGCAAGAAGAGAAGGAAGAGAGACACAGTTTGAGAATAGTGTGAGCATATAGGCAGGAGAAGGACAGGAGCTTGGGTGGATGTGGCAGTGAAGGGAAAGAAAAATAGTCAATTCAAGGTAAGTGTGGGAGGGTATCAGCTGTAAAAGTATAAAAATATTACACATGCATTTTAGTTCATATTTTAATGTACATGCAAGAAATTATGTTAAAGCTTTTTTTTTCCAGTGATCTGGAAAGAAACTTTCCAACAGCCTTCACAGAATTCTAAACATGAAGGAGAAATTATTCACCTGTAGTGAAAACCATAAAGAAATGTTATCCACTAAATTATCTTTGCCTTTTTCTCCACTAACTAACCTCAGCTTTGAGGGGTTTTGTTTATTTAAGTCTTACCAATTTATAAATTTGTATACATTTGTTCATAAAGGCTATTAATTTTTGTCTGTCAGATATGCAGCAAATATTTTCTCCAGACTATTGCCTTTATTTTGTGGTCTTTTGCCACTCCAAAATATTTACCTTTTAATTTATTTATAGGAAAATGGATCTAAATTTTTCTTCATAGTGGCTGGGTTTCCTGATCTAGAAAAGTTTCTCCCTATCCACAGTGTCATATAAATATATGCAAAAATGTAATTCCAGTATTTTATGTAACTTTTTATTTTATATTTAAATCTCATATCTTTTCTCCTTAGTGTTGTTGAATGTGTCATGAATCATTTCTCTCACTTTTAACCAATTTCCAATCTCTAGTTCTATATATGCAATTCTCCACAGGACATTATCACTGATAGGCACCAAAATTGAAAATTAACCTCAACATTTCCCTTCGTTAAAGAATCTACTCCAACTTATTTATTTCTGTTAATAAGATGTTCATGCTACCAGCCTCATATATGCTATAAAGAAAGCAAACAGATGCTCTGACAATTAAGAGTGAGTGCTTGCTCATTCGTGAAACTCTGGTCTGACTTCTCCCCAGCCTTTGCCAACACTGCCCACCATCGCCGCCATTCACTATTCACTAGACACGGTAGCCGCTCCCGCAAAATCTGCCCTACATCCAACCTTTCTGGGTGTTTTCTTCATTTTTACCTGTGCCGATTTAATTCAGGGTCATGTTACCTATGATATGAAATATTGATTACAAATGTATTTTCCTAAATTCCATGATGGACCAAATCAGGCCTTTATTGTTTCATACTATTTTCATAGTACTCATTTCCCAAGTCCAAATTCACTATTTTTTATTTAATGTATTTTAGTGAATGTTTATTCATTCACAAGTATGTTTCTCTCTCTCTCTCTCTCTCTCTCTCTCTCTGTGTGTGTGTGTGTGTGTGTGTGTGTGTGTGTGTGTGGTGCTGGGGATTGAACCCAGGGGCATTCTACCTCCAAGCTACATCCCCAGCCCTTTTGTTATTTTTTGTTTTGAAACCAGATCTCACTAGATTGCTGAGAGTCTCCCAATGTTGCTGAGGCTGTCTTTGAACCTGCAATCACTTTGCATGTATGTGTGTGTGTGTGTGTGTGTGTGTGTGTGTGTGTTTTACTGGGGATTGAACCCAGGGGTGTTCTACCTCTGAGTTATACCCCCAGCCCTATTTTAGTTTTTATTTTGTTTTTATTGGTGCACTGTAGTTTCATATCACAATGAATATCAGTTTGATATTAACATACATGCACACACTCTTAGTGTCCCCCCGCCCCCCCTTATATGGAGTACGGAGAATGACGTTGGTATATTCTCACATGTGCACATTGTTTATGATAGTAATTCCATTGATTCACTTCTTTCTTGCCCTTCCCCTTCCCTTATACCACTTCCCTTGCTCTACTGAGGTTCTCAGTAAGTTGAGAAAGGCCTTGCTAAGTTGCTGAGACTGGCCTTCCACCTGCAATTGTCCTGTCTCAGCCTCCCAAATACTGGGATTACAAGCATGTCCCACCACACCAGGCCCCACAAGTGTATTGTAAGCATCTACATCTTACCAGGCAAGATTCTAGACTCTGTCGATTCAGCACGGAAAAAAAATAAAATCAAGAAATTCCCTGCACTCATGGAATTTATGTTTCAGTGATTATATCTTAGTTTGGACCCTGGATCCAGCATTTTTAAAGTTGCCATGTGATCTTAGACAAGTTGCTTAACATTCCCAAGCCTCTGCTTCTTTATCAATGGGAATAGGTGAGGAGAAGATGTAGTGTATATAACATGTTGGCTCTTGAAAGAAAGAGAAATTAGATCAGCTGATAGATCATATGATTCATTCAATAAATGTCAGCTTTTTTATTTTTCTCTGACTTGTGTATTTTGTCCTTTTCTTAAAGCTGGTCTTACTCACCTCTATCCAGCAGAGTGAGATTAATTTATGTTTTGGACCATACCACCTTTCCTGATTTTTTACATATAGTACAAGCTGTACATGTTTAATATTTGCTTTCTTTTTTCATTTTGAACACTTGTGGAACTTGTATTCATACTTTAAAATGAACCAGAGCTTAAAGTACTAATAAACTATGAGGATCCTTTACCTATGAATAAAATTGAGAATAGTAATATGGGAGCTCACAGGATTACAGGTTCAAGGCCAGCGCACAGCAACTTAGCGAGACTCTGTTTCAGAATTTTAAAGAAAAGCTGGGGTGTAGCTCAAAGGTAGAATGCCCATGTGTTCAATTTTCAGTACCAAAAGGGGGAAAAGAGAGAGAGGAGAAAGGAGAGAGAGAAATAGAGAGAGAGAGAGAGAGAGAGAGAGAGAGAGGAAAAGATAAGAGATAGTAATACATATGAAAATAACTAGACTTAGCTTTCTTTTATAATTATGTAACCAATCTTAATCATTATTTTTCTTCCCCAAATTAGGGGAGTTTAAAATATTAGGGATCTCTCTCTCTCTCTCTCTCTCTCTCTCTCTCCCTCCCTCCCTCCCTCCCTCCCTCCCTCTCTCTTGGAGTCTGTCTTCCTGGGTAGGGTGCATGGCTCTGATACAGCTGCCAGGGCCGTGGTAGCTGCCTATATGTAAACACTCTTAGAGGTACAGAGGATCTTGGAAGTATTCTACTCAACTTCCAACTTAATGCAGAAATCTACACTAGAGCATCTTTACCAGAACTTTTTTTCAACCCTTTCTTGGATGCCGTCAACAGCAGAGAGTTCAGTACTTCACTCTTTCCATTTTTAATAGGTTCAAATGTTATAAGCTCTTATACATTTCTGTCATTTCCAATACTTAAAGGTAGTTTTATATCTCTTTTTCAACTTTCACAATCACACAACCTCCAATCTGAGCTAAATATATCCAATCTTTTTCAGTCATTCCTAGAGCAATATTGTTATCAATACTGCCAATCAATGTCCCTCCATGTTCGTAATGATTTAAAACACTCCTAGCCGGGCGTGGTGGCGCACGCTTGAAATCCCAGTACTTGGGAGGCTGAGACCGTAGGATCCGGGTTCGCGACCAGCCTCAGCTACTTAGTGAGGCCCTCCGCAACTTCGTGAGACTCGGTTTCAAAATAAAGTATAAAAAATAGAGCTGGGGATGTAGCTTGGAGGTAGAATGTCCCTGGGTTCAATCCCCGGTACCGCAAAAATAAATAAATAAATAAATAAATAAATAAATAAAACACTCCTAATGTACAGACTGACCCACTCAAAATAGAATGAACCATGACTTCCTTTTGGGCTTCAAGCATTTTAGGACTGAAATGATTCCAAATGCCACAGTCATCTTCCTGGCTGGCTCATAGGAAGCTTTCCCTCCTTGGAGATACTTGTGGTCCATATTCTCCATGGCCTGACAGCCAGACCAGAGGGCGCTGACATGGAGGGAAAGCAGGGAAGCAGGAAATGCTAAGTGAAATTGTATCAGGTCGAGGTGGAGTCCAGTGTTGTGTGAGTAACTGATTGTCAATTGATTTTAATAAAAGTTGAACTACCAACTTAGAACATTCTTTGGGCCCAGAGCCCAAAGCAGAATTTCAAGCTCCTAGGAAACCAGACAGTTCTGCAACCATCCAAATACAACCACCAAGGCTGTACTTCATGTGAACAAGGATATTATATGAATATATTATTATGCCACTTGGAATATGAATATTTGTTGACAGGTCATAAAATCTCAGATTAGATTTAAATATTGTCTGATTTTTTAAAACATGTTGACTTTTTTCATTTAAATCCTGAATATTTGCTTTACATAAATGGGTTCCATAGGGTTGAATAAAGTGAAAGTTATTACAAACACTGAGGAATTCAGTTTTTAAGTTCTTAGGAAGGTCAAAAATATTCCAGATCACCATATCATAACCAATGATCAGTATTTTATTTCACTCTAAAAGAGAAAATATTTTCACATCATCATACATACAATAGAATTTTGAAAAATTAAATAACATAAAGTCTTTATTTCTAATTAACATTTTTCAAAAATGTTCAGAAGGAATAAAAATAGGTCCTAAACAAAATTATTCTTCCTTGAATTCACAAAACAAAGGGCCTACAAAAATGAGGGGAGTACTTTTCATATGTTTACTGTCTTTTTCAAGGATAACTGATATTGCAGTTGCAAGAAGAAATTTTAAAATTCAATAAATAATTAGAAACGAACATATAAAAGAGTTAAAATTCTTGAATTTTGAAATTCTCCTTTAATGAGAAATGGAAATCTAAAATAAAAACAATAATAATTACAATGTTTACAAAGGCACTGAGACATTCAATATTCCTGTGTCTGCTTGAAACACATAAAATTAAGATGATATAGTCACAATTTGTTTCTTGACGATTTTATATGCAGTAATTTTTAATGAAGCAACTAAATTAGGCATAACTTAGTACAGCTTTAATGTAGTTATGATGAATATATTTTACTTGATTAAAAATGATAAAACCAGGGAGCCTTAAATATTATCTTAAAAGATTAACTACTGTGTCAATTATAAACCTAGGAGAAATGTATTTATGAGGGAATAACTGTTCTGAACGGTAACTTCCTTTTGTTCATTTTATTTAATTAATGACTCAATCAACTTTCACTCAATACCAAAATTTTCCTAAATTACACATTGGCTCACAAATGGAAGGGCACACAACAGAGCTGTGTTGATTTAACACTGGTGAAGATTCAGCAAGTAACCCATTTCTCATTTGATCAGGGGGAAAAAACTACTTGGCAGTGCAGAGTGATCTAATTAACTAAATAATCCCAATTCTACATCGTATTTTGTGTTATATGACATAACATGAATAAATACCAGTAAAAAATCAGATTATCTGGGTACCTAAATGATGAGGAGGCCTGCTCTGCCAATAGGTATGCTAACCAGAACGTGTCTTGCTGCCTTAAAACTGAGTATATCAAGTAATCCCAGTAATTGGGAGGCTGAGACAGGAGAACCTCAGGTTTGAAGCCTGCCTCAGCAATTTAGGGAGACTCTCAGCAACCTAGTGAAACCCTGTTTCAAAACAAAAAATAAAAAAGGCTGGGATTGTAGCTCAGAGGTAGAATGTCCCTGGGTTCAATCTCCAGTACCAAAAGACAAAAACAAAAAACCTGAGTATATCAGGCAAAATTTTCACCTCCCTGTCTCTTAGGGAGACCAATTAACCAAAGTATTCAAGAAATTCCCTACTATAGGAAAGGAGGTAGATGTAATCTCTAGGATGTGCTTGTTTTATCCACAGAGAGGAAAACACTTGCAAAAGAACAATTTTCATATATGTATTAGATCTCTATCAGATACAAATAAATGGTCAGAGATGACAAATTGTACCTAAGGAATACAAGTAACTTTACCCAGGTTTCACTGCCAAGCTCCTCTAAATAAGCAAATGCTTTTGAGGGGCAACTAAAGTCCACAGTTTCTTCTTGCTAAATCTTTGCACCTCACCAACTAGTGCACAATACAACGGCATCCTCTGGCCCTAGAAGGTGACCTTTGACAGGTGGCTCATCACTAAGTGGGCAGCAGCACTGCCAATTTGGGCCTTTATCCTGGAATCCCATAGCCCATCACCAGAGGATTCTACAAATGCTAATAAAAGTCAATTTATTTGACAAAAGGAAACTCTCTCTCTCTCTCTCTCTCTCTCTCTCTCTCTCTCTCACACACACACACACACACACACACACACACACACACACACACACAGAGGATCGCTCAGTACTTTTTTTTTTTTTTAAGATAAAGAGGCCGGAGCATCCGAACACTATTTTTAAAAGAAGCCGACAACCACCTTCACGGGACCACATTATAGTCAGGCTAAAAGTGAGGGAAGTGGTTTTGGTGTTGGGTTCTTGGGCCACTAAAACTGAAGCGTCCCGCCGGCGAAAACTCTGGCCCCAGACGCGGAGTTGGCGGAAAGAGAAGTCTGCAAAGCGCGGCCATAAATTGAAAACGAACTCCGCGGAGAGGGGCGGAACGTGGGACCCAGGGAGCCCCGACTCTGCCTCGGAAGGACTGGCCAGTGTCCCCTTCCACGCTCCTGGATCGGAAGTGCATGTCACCTGCAGACCGACCGGCCCAACTCTGCAGGTCCTGCACTCTCCTGCACTCTCCGGGCCGGTGTGGACGTCTCTGATTCCCAGGGACTGCCCGGCGGCGGCGGCGACTCGGGTGTCACTCACCCCCGCCCCGGCCCCGGGCCACGCCCCCTCCCCGAGGTCCCCACCTCCCGGAGCGCTGCCGGGCGCTGATTGGCCGAGCGCTGACAGGAGGCGGGGCCTGCAAGTCGCGGCCAAACCCGCCCTGGCGTATAAGCCCCTTCTCGCTCGCTCTCTCCATCTCTCTCCTCTTTCTCTCTCGCTCCTTCCTCCCTGTAACTGAACAGTGAAAATTCACATTGTGGATTCGCTAACAGGCACAGATGTCATGTGAAAACGCACATGCTCTGCCATCCACACCGCCTTTCTTTCTTTTCTTTCTGTTTCCTTTTTTTCCCCTCGCTCCTTCTCCCTCTTCTTTGTAACTAACAAAACCACCACCAACTCCTCCTGCCGCCGCTCGCTGCCCTTCCTCCTCCTCCTCCTCCTCCTCCTCTTCCTCCTCCTCAGTCCAAGTCATCACAAAAGAAATCTTCGGAGCCGGAGGCGGTGGCATTTTTTTTTTAAAGCAAGCACACTGGAGAGAAAGAAAAAAGAAAAACAAAAGCAAAACAAAACCCAGGCACCAGCCAGCTAGGACATTTCTTCCCCACCCTTCCTGAAAACAAACAAACACGCCTCAAAACAGTCTACCATCACCAACACCAAAACTGTTAGCCTAGCGGCGGCGGCCAGCGTCGCCCCGAGGCCACGGCGTCCGCCTAGAGGGATGGTTTTCCCGGCTGCGCAGCTCTTCGCCGACTGCCGTCTCCACTCGTGCTGAGCGGGATTTTTGGGCTCTCTGGGGTTCGGGCTGGGAGCAGCTTCATGACTACGCGGAGCGGGAAAGCGGCCACACCATGCGAGGTAAGCGAGCCCGCGGGCACCCACCCGGGGTCCCCGGTCCGGCCAACTCCAGCCCGGCGGGGAGCTGGGGGAGGGGAGCGCGGCTGCGAGGCGAGGAGGCTCCCCGAGTTCGCGTCCGCAGGTGGGGCTGCAAACCCTCCGGAGGTAGAAAGTTGCGGGGAGGTGTTGCTGCCTCTCTCTCGGGAGTTCTGGAGGGACGCGCGAGGGCGCTTTTTTTTTTTTTTTTTTTTTTGGAGAGGGGAGCAGCGCTAGTTGCGTCCTCCCAGTTCTGGAGTTGCCCCCAATCTTTTCTGCGCGTCGCTCTCGGGTGCGGAAGCGGACGCGGGCTGCAGGGAGAGCGGGAGAGGGATGCTCTGGAGTGGAGGCAACTGCAAGCGCCCCGCACGCACTGGTCGCGGGCTGAAGGTGGGGGAGTGCGGGGCGCAGGGACGACACCAGAGGGCACACACACTTCCCAGCTGACGCGGCCTACTAGGGTCCCAGCCAGCCGGCGCGTCCCTTCGCAGGACGGCTGGACCCGGGCGGCGTCGCGGGACTGGATGCCGGAACCGTCCCCGCAGCGCGCCTTCGCGTCGCCGCTGCGCCCTGGCCAAGCCCGCGAGTCTGAGCCCGGGAAGAGCGTGACCCCCAAAAAAGTTGTCCCGAGAAAGTTCTGGGGACTCGAAGCTGCACCAGCCGCGGCGGCGGAGAAACCGGGGGCTCTGGGTGGGCTTGGGAGGCTGCACTGAGCGCGCCCTCGGGCCAGGACCGCGTCGGGACCCCGGGGCGTCTGAGATGGAGGCGAGACACCTGCTCACACTCCACCCGGGGCTGCCTGAGCGGCTGGCAAGGAGGGGTGTGGGGGAGTCCACTTGTCGGTCTCCTTTCCTGGGGTGCCGGGACTGCTAGATTTCCTGCGCGCTGTGACCGGCCCCTCTCCCTCGCTTTCCGGTTGGCCACAACTTCACTCTTTTCTTGAAGGGGCGGCCAGACATGGGGATCTGAGCACTTCTGGGCACCCACTCTTACCTCCCAGTCTCTCTTCCTGGCTACACTGCAGTTGTTAGGAGACTTTCTCTCCCTTCCTTCACATGTCCCTCCGGATCCTGACAACAGAAAGTCGGGAAAGGCCAGCTCCGGACCTTCCAGCATCCTGGCCCCGGAGAGAGGTGGTCTAGGCAGGAAGGTTTAAGGAGCATTGGCTGCATACACTCGTCGCCTTCTACCAGGCTGTGGTCCTCTCCCACCCCACCCCCACCCCACCCGCGCCTCTCTAGAAGCGCCCGGAGGGGGCAGTGGCCATCACTCCCGTCCCGCCCGCGGGGAGCCCTTAGCCTGGCCGAAAAGGAACGTTCTGGGAGAGTCTTTTGGACACAGGGATGTGGCAGGAAAGGGCAGGAGGAAGAGGGACTGAGAGAAGCTGTCCCAGGGATGCCAGGGGAGAAGTGTAGAAAAGGGACAAAGACGACCTGACGGGATGATCTCGGTCGACCCGCGCGCTCAGAGTGAGGGACCCATCCCTGTGTAAGTAGTGGCTCCAGTTGCTTGTCCTTGTTGGGCGCTGGTCACACGCTCCACTATCCAAATTCTTTCATGAAACAGTACTTGGGCAATTAGCGAGAAGAGCGTTTTTACTTAGTGAGAGGCACCCCAGTCTTTGTTTTTCTTTTTGTCTGCCCCATCTCGCCATCCCATCCACTTTCCTTTCGGTTCCCCTCTTTCCTGTCTGAAGCTGCCAGTCTTTCCCGCTTTTATACTTTTCACACATTTCGCCTGTGGCTGCATTCATACTTTCTGAAGGTCCAAAACCACGTGCCACGTCGATTGGTACCCGGCACTAGGACCTGGGGCATAAAAGCTGCTCACTCTTCTTCCACCGTAGAGCAGGGGGAGTGGATTGTACCCGGATCACTCTGCTCCTGAAGGAGCAGTTTGCTGACAACAAGCGCGGTTCAATGCAGTGGTCTTGGCTTCGGGACTCCAGCGGTTTGAAGGGTTGAAAGTCAGGGGAGGTCCTCATGTTCACCTTGAGAAATCCAGTGTGAGCCCATATCCTCCTGGTCCCAGAGAGCACCAGCTGGCCAGGCTGCCCAGGACCCTTAACAAGTTCTATTTTGAGGTGACTCCTAGGAGGCAGCCTGGAGGGGACTTGTTGGAGAAAAAGTAAGAAGGGGCCAAGTCTCTTTCGCCCTCCCTGGTTGTCCTTTACTGACCTCTTACTGTCTCCCCCCTCCCCCCCAGTCTCTTCACATTTCCTCCGGAAGATGCCCTGACCCATCCTCACGAACTGTTCATTGAGGATGGAATGAGAAAAGAGGTAGGCTACTCAGAGTCTTGTGGGAGTAGGGGTTGAACTTGACTTTGAACTTGAGAGGTGAGAGAAAGGAAACAAATGGGCTTTCACTTGTACAGGGCTACTAAGCAGACATTAGAGGGAGGGGCGGGCTTTGAACTTGGCTTTACAGTGTGCCCCCTCCATTTTTCCCACGCACCCCCCCCCACACACACACACACAAACACCAGCTCCCCATTCCCAGGTGGTCTCCTTGCAGCCAGGCTCCACACTTTGCATCTGGCAACTGTCCTGAGTCAGGGCACTTTGCAGGACACAGACATGGTCTGGGATTGAGCAACCTCCCTGGGGCCAATTCAGTAAATTGACCCCCCCCCCATCCCCACCCCAGTTCCTCCACCCTGCCCACTCTTTCACCTAGGATATTTAAGAGATATTTAAGAGACTTTATTCCCCGGGAAGCTCTGGGATAGGAAAGAGGTTTGGGATAGGAAAGAGGTTAAGAGGCTCTGATCTTTGAGTTCTTGTCCTGTACTGCATCTGAACTGAGTTGCTTTGGCCTGGGGCAGAGGAGGTTGTATTTGGTGGTGCAGGAAGCATTTCACCCTTTGTCTGGGTGAGGGCACCGCATGAGTTCTAGAGATGCTTCTTTGTATTGCATTGTCCAAAGAAATAACTTATAGAGGCGCGAGGGAAGACTTTTAATTGGGTCCCTCCAGAGGTAAGAAAGGAGTGAGCCCAGGTGTGGGTTTTGAGGCTACCTTCCTGTCAGCTGTTTCTTACACAGGGCACTGAAACGGTCGGATTTTTTTCAGTCCTGCCTCCCCAGAAAACCCTGCTTCCAAAAACAGGGGCACAGATGTCTTCGCAATCAATAGGTGATTGTCGCTTGGGCGGATTAGAAATCTGGTTTTATGCTTGCTGTAAACAAGGATGGGGCTTGGCTTTTCTAGAGTCCAGTTTTCATCTATTATTTGCAAGTAGTTAATGTTTATTAACTGCTTAACTTTAGAAAAGAGGCAGCTTGCTCTCAGAGATATGGCCACCCCTCAAAAGCTTAGAGCTCTGAATGTCCTGTTGGTAGGGCCTTTAGATTTTGTTTAAAAAAATAAGTTCTTGCTCATAATTTCCTCCACATTCCAATTAAATATTTCCAATTCAATATTTTGAACCAACATTCCACCTCCCACAATTAAAAAAAAATTACTGGAAGGACATCTCAGCCAGTAGTCCACTAATAATTGCTCATTAAGTAATCATCAGTAAACTGTCTCTACTCCAAGAAAAGTAAACATTCAAACGGTTTAAAGAAAAATCCTAAAGCAATATTTCAAGTATTGTTAAAAAAATGTATAAACAGAAAAATAAAATATTTTAAATGGTTACATCTGGGAACTCCCTCCTGACCCCTTCCTCTACATTCTGGGTGAATCAGTCATGAGTATGGAGACGCAGAAGTGCTTGATATTCTCTTCTGTGGTAGACATTAGTACCATCATGGCTTTTACTTTTCTAAATTTTTAGAGAATCAGAAATTGAGCAACCAGGAAGGAAATATAAAGGAAGAAATGTTGGAGCAGCAGACTTCATAAACAATGCACACAAAATTAAAACTCCTTTGTGAGCATTCACTTAAAACTTAGAAGTCCTTAGATTTTCCAACAGAAGTATAGCTTTTGATCATTAGAAAATCCTTTAAACATGGTTTTCTGCATCATTATTAAATGGTTTTATGTGATAGTTTAACATGAACATAAATGACTCATTATTTTATGCCTTTAAACAAATATAAATATTAACATTTACTAATCTTGGTAACGATGTGTTTAATACTAAACTATTAACAGGCTTTAAAAGCAACTATTCAGGCATGTGTTTGCATAGATTATGCTTTAAATTAAGTGTTTCAAAGTCATAAAACCTACTTTTACAGCAACAAAGATTTTACAGCATCAAGAAATTACGGAGTTTTAGGGTTGGTCTTCATGAAAATTATATTTGAACCTTGTAAAAATATCTACATTTTTCTAAAAGTAGCAAATACAGAATGGCCACTAGGATTTTAAAATGATTAAATACAGAACTATTTCTACATAAAAGGACTAGTAAAACATTTCTTCAGCTATGTCTTTACATTTTATAAACTTGTATTCACCTTTTAAGAATATAAGATGGCCTTATAGTTTTTATACTTTTTGCTACAATAGTCCTAAGAAATAAAAGTGTGAATCATGGCACATTAGATTTTTTCCTGTAAAAATTAAAAATATGCCTCCAATTTAAATGCATATTATAACATTCAATTAATAGTTGTAATTATTCTAGTAAATTTTTAAGTTAAAAATTCATATATATGTATATATATATATGAGTCAGCTATGATTCTACAACTGTATAAAGTGAGGTTTAAAATTGTGAAGAATAAAATCCATATCACTATGCGTTAGACAAACTGAAGATTTACAATTAAACATATTATGAAATAAGAGAATTAATGCCAAAGGGAATACTGTCAAATTCTGGCCAAGTTAAAACAAGTTACAGGTATATATGTACATGCTATGAGTGCAAAAGCTATTAGTAATTGAAATGATTAAAATAATATTTTTATCATTCTAGTATTATGAACAGAATTTCTTAGGACTAACTAATCCATTCCCACAAAGACAGAAAACAAGTAAAGGCTTTTAGTTATATTGGCATTAATTTAATTGATATTAACAAAGCATGTTATTCTGATGTTAAAATTTATAGAAAAGTAAATATTGAAAAGGAAATTGTGCTTAATAATTAATAGAAGCTTTTTATTCCAGATGTAGTTCTACTATTCCATCCATTCTTATCTAAAGGATAGAAATTAAGCAGACTAATGAAATAAATCTTTTGTGATGTAATGAACGATGACCTTTGATAAAATGAACACTTTACACAAAAAGTATTATTCCTGTAATTTTATAATCACCCTCCAATTACAGCTTCTTGCAAATATTTATCTTACTCTGAATAGAATCTCTGACTTAACAGAATCCTTAGCAGATAATAGCAGTCTTCGGAGGCGTCTGTTGATACACACTGATACGCAATATGTATATGTATATGCCTATAACCACCCACTCAGACAAAAAGGATGAATATTTGAGAGAGAAAATCATTCTTATCTTTGCTTTCAAAATCCAGACTTCCAAACCCAAACATATTTAGAGAAACAGAAGCAACTTTCCAGAGTATTCAGAGAGAAGATATGAACACATGTGGTACTTGAGTCGCATGAAAAAGGGACTGTTAATAGCATCTATTTATAAATAATCTACACAAAACTCCATTATACCATCTAATGATAATTAGAGGGAAAGGGAATCAAAGAATTCAGGACTGCCAAATAAATAAAATATTCCCTTTCAAATTAAGCAACAAATTCATAGATAACAAGGCTTATGCCATGAATTTGAAGGATGTCTCCTTTGTAGCCCAAGACAAAGGGAGCATAGAGGAATAAATATTGATTGAACTAATCATCTGATGAATAGAAATGAGATTTACCAGTGCACCAATATAATAGGCGATGTTAACTAGTTCTTTCATGGCACATATGCTGCCCTTTCAACCCCTGACCCCAACCATTCAGCTCTTAATGAGGGAAACCACAGGTGTTATAACGGCATTTATAGTGGATCAAGCTAAATATAATAACCATGTGGTTAACTCATGGCATTGTGTGTGGATTCTTATAAAAGGAAATATTGTGTTCATAGTGTCACAGAATTATCGTGGATTTCAAACCACTTAGAATTTTGGTTTGCTCAGGTAACATTTACAAATACATCTACGTAGCCATCAATATTTCAAGTCCCGGATTTGGTGACTTCGTAGTAAGTGCAGTTTTGTTAATGCTTATTTAAGGAGCTGAAAAATGGTATTCGATTATATATTTTACCCACATTGCTGTATACCTTACAGAGTCAACATTTAAAAATAACTCTTAGAAGGTATAGTATTTTACACTTAATATAACACACATTTTTCTTGGTTAGTGTTTATTTTATAAATGTTGGAAGTAGATTATAACTTTGTAATAATAACTAGATAATAAATTTTATTTTAAAATTAAATTAGGGTGTTCCTGGTACAGGCATGTGCTTACAAAAGCCAAAATGGACAGGTCACTTTTTGCCAAAAACATGAAGCCAAACATTCATTCAAAAGCATGCCTATATAAAAAAGCAAAGGTAATTTGCTTTGACTTAAGTATGTTCATCTCTGCATAGTGAATATTTTATTAGCTGGTAGGGTATGCTGACTTTGTAAATTATTTTATCAGAATGGGTATTCATTAATGTCATTTTTGTGTGATTAGTTATCATATTATGTGGTCCTGGGCTATATTTCTCTAATTTAGAGAGATCATTGACATCAGCAAAGAACAAGCACAATGATGTGGATGTTTACTAAATTATGCTTTTTGTTACTAACCTACTTATTACTGTATGCTCATGTAAGCCTAATATCCTGGCACTGTGGAGCATTTGAAAGACTTGGGATGCTTAAAGAAAACTGTTACATAGATTTTACCTCACAGTAAAGCATCTTTCAATAAATATTTCAATAAGTGATTTTTGAATAAGATTTTTTAGTTTTCATAGAACATCAAATAAAGCATCCTTCTTTTATAATGCTACACCATTACCTGAAATGTTTAGATTATGTTGCAATCTTGTGATAACAGCAAATATGCAGTATTTTAATATTGAATTAGAAGTATGAGCAGTGCTTTCTGAATTTGGGCATAAAATTATCCTTAAAAAAGAAAGAGCAAAAGCTTTTCTAAAAGACCTTGGCATTTATTACAAGAACTTGGCATGAAATAAATGAGTATTATTAGCTGAAAAAAAAGTACACAGACTCCCATTTTAATTTTCTGACCAGCTTTTAAAAAATGTTTTCAAATGCAAATTTCTCTTCTTCTTTAACATCACCTAAGTTTGATGCTTTCCTGTTCTGAAACTTTGTCAAACACATTGGTCAACCCATTTCTGGGAACCCAAATTAAGATATACTCTTCAGGTAGGATAATGAGCTCATCTTCCCAAAGTTTCCATTTCAGCTCTAATTTGAAAAAGGATAGGATCAAAGATGTCATTGTTTATATCCGTATACATACTAATGGAAATGCAGGTGACTCATACATTTATTCAAGATTTGTGGAGCGTCCACACAAAGTAAGGCATAGGACGGAGCCCTGAGGATGCTCAAGTTGATAAAGCACAGTTGTCTGGTGCAGTCGACGCTGTAGCCAAAGCAGAACAGAAGAGACTCCAGCAGGGATGCTATCAGAAGTCAGAGTAGTTCTCACAGGGCAAGTGATATCTGAGCTGGGCCTTGGAGGATGAGTAGAAGTCGCCCTTTCATTGTAAATGAGGTCTCTTAAATCATTGTTAGCTGTGTTCCCCCATTGCCGTCTATCCTTGGTACCTTCTGAAATTGAGTTTATTAAGGTAGAATTATCCAGAAAATAACATAACCTGATATAGAACAAGTAGTGGTACTGTTCTCAGGTGACAATTAAAATGAACTCTAAGGCCATTCTTAAAATTACAAAAAGAACACCAAGTGCTGTGTGCATGTATGTCACTCTCACTGAACTACAGTATGATGTGAGACTACAATGCACCAATAAAAGCATATACAAATAAAATGGAAAAATTACAAAAAAGAAAATGTACTGGAGATGAATGTTGATGTGAAGAAAAGAGCACAACCTGTTCAAAAGTATTACCAAGAAAAAAATGTGAAAATATAATATCCATATATTATTTGTTTTATAAGGGGGATTCTTATTTTAAATAAGGAAATGGCTGATGTATATTGAATTTCATTTTCTTTAATGTTTAAGCTATTATCTGAAAGTAGCGGTATCTACTCTACAGAGTATCTTAGATTACCAGATATCAGGAAGAATAAAATCCCTTAGAGTAACAGAGAATGGAGGCAACGTCTGAGGGCCACAGGGATATCCTTCAAACTCTTCCACCCCAAGAACGTGGATGTAAGATTGTATTCTGAAAATAAAGCTATGAAATCAACACATAGTGGTCTCGTTGACTTTTGAGCTCTTCTGTCTTTTAAACATATTTAAAGAAAGAAAATCTGAAGACTCTTAATAATAAAAATGTGAGAGTGAGGGGCAAATGTTGGCCAGGTCCTTCTCAGTACTATCTATGGGTCACTCCCTGATCAGGCTGAAGCAGATGTCAGCACAGTTCACAGTTGAGGCTCCTCATTTTCAAGTAATAATTTGCCATCCTTGTCTTGCACGGTAGCTCATGTGAGCTTAGTTAACATGGTTCCTCATCCTGATGTCTAACCCACTCTGAAACTAAAAAGACTGGGCTGGGAGAATTCACAGAAGTAAATGCCACCATTTGAAACTTGCAAGGCAGCCAAATTATCACCTTTGGGTCTAACCCTGGCATTAGCACGAATGTCATCTTCAAATTTCTACATGGTGAGCAAGACCAAAGAGCCATGATTTCTCAGTCCTGAAAAACAGATCGTTTTCCTTAACACTGTTGATTAACTAGAATGTATTAGACGTAGGCATTGTGTTCATCTGCACAATGTAACAACATCCAGGTACTGTAATGACTCTGCTACTTGATCTGCTTATTTCTTGGAACTGGAAGGATTCAACAAATGGCTGAACGATCCCCTTTCTTGGGGCTTTTCTAGGAGGGTGAAAGGTCAGAAGGCCCCTATAACTTTAATTAGCTTTGATTGAATAGTTATTTAATAAGACAGTTGATTTTCTGGGCATACCCTCCCCCAACCCTCTTGCAATTTCTCTCTGGTGCTCCTATTTAATGTGATAATGGACACATACACCCACTTCATGTTACTCCTGGGCCAGTGTACTATTTATTCTGGCTGGTAACTGCACATTGAACCTTTGCAAACCAGTGGTTTTATTTGAACTGTTATATGTAATGTGAGTTTAGTTTTTTATTCTAGCTTTTATGTAAATATGACTAGTAAAAAATAGTACTTAGTAAGCATGAAACCACTATTTTGATCTTTTCATGAAAAAGACTATTTAAAGGCAGTTTTATGAAGTCGGATCAGAATGCATTGTTGCCTGTAATTAACTCTAAGAACATCAAATTCAGACAGCCATGCTATTTTCACTTGCTTAAATAGTGTAATGATTATAAGTGAAACTAGTAATTCGACAAACTACATTTAAAATTTTTCATTTCACCTGTCCAAGGCATGGATCACCAAAATGCTTCATATGAGCTTTATAATGCTGCATTAGCATGAAAACCCATATTCTAAATTTCCCAAGTAAAATTTTCATTATGTAGCTTGAGCCAGAATGAACACTCAAATCATATTTTCCATCCAGCAGCTGTTGGTTTCTAGATTTCAGAATCAAACAATAACAAACAAGTTTAAAGTCCTTAGACATGTTGAGTTTCTAATGAATAATTGGCTATCATTATTGCCAGGTCAAATAATAAAATTATTGCACAGAACGTTTCCTGTTAACTTGTACACAAGTTGTGCCTGGCACATGTGAAGGAATTAAACACTTTTAAAGAAAGGAGAAGAAACCTTGTTCCAATTTTCCACAGTTGTTGAATATGAGCAAATGCCACACAGTCTGGTGGAACACAGGAACATTTGCTGAGGAAAAACACATCGTATCATTAAGGTACAGTGCTTCCTGGCAATAATTTCATGTTTTGCAAAAACAAAATCTTCTAAATAAATTATTTAGAATTTTTTAGGATCTTTGTCTATTAATTGGTTTTCTTTAAAATTAAATTTAAACCAAACAGTGTAATATTCTGGGGTTTCCCCCCACCTTTAACTGCTAAATATTGACTACTTTTTCATAGGTTTAAATCTAAGCCCCTTTCACCCTTAAATATATATTTTCATTCTTGTTACCAAAAAAAGTGTTAGGTATAATAGGAGCAGGACTTTGGGAATACATTTTTCCAAGGACAACTCAAAAATATCAATTATAAGAATACTAGTAAGTCAGCATTAATACTTTTCTAGTCGTGTTTTAGTTTTGTTTACTAATATTACTAGAGATCAGTCTGGCTACCACCCATGTCAGAATCAATTTAAATGAATGTTATTGGTTTCAAAAATTTTTTTACAATGAAATAAATTGATTCTAAGTTTCTTTTTTCCAAAATGTTATTGTATCTTCATTTTCCTTAATGATTTTTAAAGGTTATCTAACATAGTAGATGCAAATGTTGATTTAGAGAAAAAGATAGACCTTTTTCTTATAATACAACAATTAAGATGTAAAATTAAATATATTACAGAGTTGTGACACCTCCAATAGTGGACCAGCTCTAAATATGATTCAACAAATCTTGATTATTGAGTGCTTGAGTGCTTACAATGTTTAAGATGCTATGCCCTTCAAGATAATAGGTCCCCCCACATACACACACACAAAGTAGCTTTCTTATAAAAACCATAAAGAATTTCTTTGATAATATTTTTATATGAATTTCTTTAATGCCTATTTGTTGATCATGTCCCTTTTTCTTAAATGAGAAAAATAGATGACTTGTCCATAATTACTTGTTTAAAGAGATTTATACCAGAATTTCACTTGAAACAAGGGCTCTCTGACTCTGAGCCCAGCTTTACTTTCAGTCATCTATGCTCTCTCTCTCCTAGGCCATACTATGTTTGTCACCGCTGTACCCATAATAAACATCACTAATCAGTCATGAATCACTTGCAAAGCTCAAATTCAACTTCCACTACCTTAAAATGAAACTTCATCAAAACTCTCAGCAACATTTTGACCTTATGAAGAATGAAGAATAATATCGTTAAACTATTCTTCAATCACAATGTCACCTTGGGCAAACATGGTTCTCCATAGCTGCACTCCCAAAATGACAACGGTGGCATTTACCAATCCCAGGAAAAATTAAAATAAGTATTATAGAAAAATCTATGGATCCTGAATAAGTACTTTACAGCCAAAATAATATCAAATCCAAAGTATAAATAGTAATTTTTACCTTACCACAATTATCTCCTGGAAGCTTTCAAATTTTTAACTTAATAAACTCAAATACGTCTCCTTTTATATAGATTTCAATTTTTTGTAAAATTGCGTATTTATGGATTTGTCCCCCTACGAATGACATGCATCTACTTTAAATGAGCAATTTCATAGGAAATAGCTCTGAAAATTATTGATGACTAAACACATTTCCTCTTCATCCAATAACCTACATGCACTTTGAATCTGTGATGTAAGTGCATGCATTTGTCCCTCAAGTTGACAATTCTTTCCTCTTGGTCTTATGTCTGCCAAGAGGAGGGTTATCTATGTTTGGGCATATGCATTTCAAGCAATGAAATGGGGTGACTCCCCTAGCATACCACCATTTTCCCACGTGCATTTAATTAATGTTGCCTGATAGACTGGGATGGGAAGTCTTATCAACACACTATTTATATCAAAGGCCTATTCTCATTTTTCTGTGTTTTGTACAAGCATAAGGCATTTTCTTAAGGAAACAACCTTGACAACATTAAGAAGGTACCATGTCTAATTGTGCCCAGCAATATAAAGGAAAAAGCCAATTAAATTTGACATTCATTCTAAAGAAATACAGAGTTCCACTCCTCCTTAACAATATTGCAATTTAATTTGTTTTGGATTTGGGCTGAAACATAATATTCCTTACATCGGGCTATCACTTATATGGTTAATTTTTATGCTTTTAAATTAAATTCATTTGCACTTCTTTAAAAGTATAATTATTAGCCAACTGTTATTGATTTTTCAGGTCTCTTCCATGTAAACAGTACTATACAAAACAGCATGAAAAACTGATAGTACCCTGCTGCTTAGAGTCTCCAGTACTAGAATTGACCATATTATACCATGGTTCTGACTCCCAGAAGTCACCAACTTGTGACCACAGATACTATTTGAAAGAAAATGGACTACATTGGTTCAGTTTCATCTCATATTAGTACCTACTATGTTTAATAATACCAGGTTGGAAAAGACTTATCATAGGTCATCCTCATTGTTTTACTGCATGTGAAATACCCTCTCTGCTTGCTTTATTGTAGAAATAGTGGTATATTTCTGCACACTCATTAATTCTGGCAGTCCTTGTACTGCAGCTCCTCTTAAGGAGAATTCTGAAAACATTTAAGAAAGGAACTCTATAAACGTGAGAGGAGCTGACAGATGCAGTCTCATCGCTTTACGAATGGAATAGCAGGAAATTTTCATAAGAATATCTTGCCTGTGTTTTGTGTTCTGTAGTTCGCAATGAGCTCATGGAGATCTTGTCTTGATGATCTACTCAGCAATTTTGTGAATATGGAGGAATGGGCCCAGGGTAGCTGAGCCAAAGAAAACCCCAACATGTAAATGGAGGGCTTTTTATTTTATTCATATACTTTTATTGGTGCACTGTAGCTGGGTGTGGTGGCGCATGCTTGTAATCCCAGTACTTTGGGAGGCAGAGACCGGAGGATCCCGGTTCGCAGCCAGCCTCAGCTCTCTCTCTCTCTCTCTCTCTCTCTCTCTCCCCCCCTCCACTGTCTCTCTCTCTCTCTCTCTCTCTCTACTT
>PVJS01029994.1:0-24395 GCA_004027185.1 Glis glis | reverse complement strand
TTTTTTTTTTTTTTTTTTTTTTTTTTTTTTGTTTTTTTTTTTTTTTTTTTTTTTTTTGCAGTACCGGGGATTGAACCCAGGGGCGTTCTACCTCCACGCTACATCCCTGGCCCTATTTTTTTATACTTTATTTTGAAACCGGGTCTCACAAAGTTGCGGAGGGCCTCAATAGGTAGAGAGAGAGAGAGAGACAGGGAGAGAGAGAGAAAGAGAGAAAGAGAGAGAGCTGAGGCTGGCCACGAACCCGGGTCCTCCGGTCTCCGCCTCCCAAAGTACTGGGATTACAAGCGTGCGCCACCATGCCCGGCTGTGAGTAGATTTTTCTAGATAAGCAATTAAAAAATAAAATACACTCATTCTAGTCAACAATTTATTCCTAAATCAATTATTGCATTTCCCCATCTATTTCCCTATCTCTTAGTTATTTACCGACTCTAAATATCTCAGGAATGATCTGTATGGTGATAGAAAAATGATCTAAAGAAGATATGATGGGAGCATATTAGATAATATTAACTTTAGTTTTTTATAAGCAAATTTTATTTATCTCTAAATAGATATAGGACTATAACAAATGGAACACTAAGTTGAACTTCCAGAACTATGAACTAAATATTTTTTCTTACAGCATTATCTAGCCTCAAGTATTTTGTTATAGTAACAGCCAACAAAATAGAGTACACCTCTTCTTGATATTCTGTGGTCACTTCAAACTATACAGGACCCAAACTGGATTTTCCCCGGATTCTTTTGTGAGAATGAGAAAATATTTGTGTCTCACATTAAGTGAATGTAATATTTTGACAATGTCCTTTAAAGCTGAGAGGACAACTAAAAAAATCGCCACTTTATTACTTACATAGCTGAAATAACTTCATTTCTCAATACTTAAATATTTTCTTTGGAAATGGAAAAAATAATATTGACCTTACTGTTAACTAATAAAAGTTATTGCCATGATCGTAAGAAATACAACATTCTATGCCAATGTGAGTGCTAAATGAGGCAATATGTATTACAGAATATTTTTCTGCTATGTTAAAATGCTTGGATGTTCTATCTCCATAAAAATCACTTCACATTACTACTAAAGATGTTCTGTTAATGAAACCATGGCAAGTGCATTGATTTTTTTAATCAAAAGGTGAAATGTTTCTTCAGTATAAAATTAGAGTATTTTAGATATGTTTGTATCATAAGTCTACTTAAAAACATATTCCATGAATGACTGGTAAAATATTGAGCAGGTCATCTGAGCCAAAAGGCAAATTAATTAAAAAATGTTATGTTTGTATAATGTAGAGCTGCTGTTGATAATTCCCAAATAATCTTACATTATTAATAGAAAATATCTGATGTGTGTGTGTGTGTGTGTGTGTGTGTGTATGTGTGTGATCACCAAGTGTTCTGGGAGTGGGGATGGAAATCGACTTACCTGGTAAAGACTAGGACAAACAGGGAATTCTGAATGTCAAAGATAATGCAACTGGCTTTAATTACTCTATATTGGTAATTAAATAATCTGTGAATTTATAAATGAATATTAATATAACAATTTTGAATGACAAATGTATATATTTACATCACAATGGAATCACCATAAGGCATATATCATGATAACCGTTTTTTTTTTTTTTTTTGCGGTACTGGGGATTGAACCCAGGGACGTTCTACCTCTGCGCTTCACCCCCAGCCCTATTTTTTTTATACTTTATTTTGAAACTGGGTCTCACGAAGTTGCGGAGGGCCTCACTAGGTAGAGAGAGAGAGAGTCAGGGAGAGAGAGAGAGAGAGAGAGCTGAGGCTGGCCGAGAACCCGGATCCTCCGGTCTCCACCTCCCAAAGTACTGGGATTACAAGCATGCGCCACCACGCCCGGCTCATGATAACCCTTTTACAGATGAGAAAATAGACATATTTTCTATTTTCTATTTAGAAAATAGAATATGACTTACCCAAAGTCATACTTTTCTAAGCAAGTTACTAGAATTCATTCCATATCTGTATAGTTTGAAAGCCTCTGTTTTTTCCTACTGTAACATGAATAAAGGTAGTAAAAGTACTTATTTAGAATTTGTCACCATTACGTTAAAATATAAATTATCATGGTGAATAAAGTCATAATTATAAATTTGTTAACTTCCAATCATAAATTTAAGATTAATTGGATTGAGATGGCTTAAGGAAACAGTTCAAATAATGCTATATACAGATACAAAGTTATCAATACCAGTCTCAATAATATAACAATACAGAGAGGCAGAGGGAGCAGGATGTATCTGGAGGGAAACACACCAAGTTCTGTGTGCATATATGATTCTATCACTTTGAACCTCATTATGATGTAAAGTTATAATGCAGCAATAAAAGTTTATTAAATTTATGTATAGACTTAGTTAAATTCATATCTATTGAGAAACTATTTTGTGCCAGGCACAGCACTTAATGCTGGTGAGATATATAGTACTAATTAGCAGATATATTACTTTTGTTCTAGGCATCATACAAAACATTTTACTTATTGATAATTTAATCCTTACAATCACCCTAGTCATTCAATATATTTACTCCCTATTACTGTTACATATATATCTAGCAATAACTCCCTATTATTATTATATGCACATCATATTTATACATATATATGACAAAGGGCATATTTTTTAATTTTTATTTTTTGTGAATTGCTCACCCCATTGTGTATAACTAGTCATACATTTATAAAGTAGGTAGACAGACTGGAAAGTCAAAGACAATTGATGCTGCAGTCTCAAGTCTGAAATACACAGGCTGGAAACTGAAATAAGGATTAAATAATGTTGCAGTCTTCAAGGAGAACTCTTATGTCTACAGGTAACCTGTCTTTGCTCCTAAAGCCATCAACTGATTGGATGAGGCCACATACATTATGAAAAGTAATCTATTTTACTCAATTCATTGATTTAAATGTTAATCACATCTAAAAAGAAACAAACAAGACTTCTTAGAAACATTTAGACTGTTGATTGATGTTTGACCAAACAACTGGGCAACATAGCCTTACCCATTATATCCCCATTTCATAAATGAATAGAGACAGAATAACTTATTTCTACAAAGTGAACCAGCTCTAAATGGTAGAATCAAGATTAAAATCTTTCAGGTTGTTTTGGAGTAAATTTTTAACTACTTTTTGATCCGGTCTTCATGTCTTCTACTTGCCTTCCAACTGTGGAAGTTTAGAGAAGGATGAAATTTTGGGCTTCTATGTTTTACTTTGGAGAGGTGATGACATAAGCCCCTTAGCTAGTTTAACAAGATTTAATTATTCTTGTTTAAGAAAAATCCCCCGTTAATAAGGTGATCAAATGAAAAACTTGGTAATCACTTGTGATAAATGCAAGGATAGATGAAGGATTTGGAGGGGAGTCTAAACTGCATTGCTTTCAATTCTGAATGTTTAAGAGTCTGGTGGCGCACGCTTGTAATCCCAGTACTTGGGAGGCAGAGACCGGAGGATCCGGGTTCACGGCCAGCCTCAGCTACTTAGTGAGGCCTCCGCAACTTAGTGAGACCCGGTTTCAAAATAATGGATAAAAAATAGGGCTGGGGACGTAGCTCGGAGGTAGAATGCCCCTGGGTTCAATCCCCGGTACCGCAAAAAAAAAAAGAGTCTGTATCATTAACTTGTCAATGGTTCATTCACACCCATCAACCCTCCAAAAGGAAAGGCGCACAAAGTCTACGGCCAAAGCATGTGTGATTATCCTTTGTTCACACTTAATTTTCTTACTATACTCATTAACTAATTGTGACTTTGCATATTTGCCAGTTTTTGTTTTCATTTTAGAGATGAAAAGATTTTGTGAAGTAATAAAAGATATTTTCAAATTATCAACTAATTATCAGAAATTTTACTATAAACTGCATTATAGTAAATTGAATGGGGTAGTGCATATCAATTGCTTAGAGTATTGGGTGCAAATAAATGTTTCTTATTATTACTATCACCCTATAATTGATTGATGTTATCTACTAATTTCATAAATTATATAAATAACGAATACATATTGACCATGAAATTAGAATTGTTGTTATGTTGTTTGCTTACTGCCACATTACCATAAAGGAACTCCAAGCTAAGGTCGGGCTACCAAGCGTCCAATTTTAACCTCAAAGCAGTAGTCTATATTTCTATGCATATTATTTTACATTGTATTTTCAGTGTGTAGAATGGAAAATGAGTGTGAACTTCTTGCCCAAATCTAGTTTTTAAAAAGAAATTTTGAGTTTTAGAAAAGAAACACCAATTTGAACTTTTTGGTAATGCCACCAAGTTTTCTGAGACTTTATTCAAAGCACTTGAGATAGCCATACATGGTGGCACATGCCTGTAATCTCAGTACTTAGGAGACTGAGACAGGAGGATTTGGGGTTCCAGGACAGCAATGCAGGGTAACTTAGTGAGACCTTATTTCAAAATAAAAAATAAAATTGGGGTAGAGGTGTAGCTCAGAGGTAGAATGCCCCTGGGTTCAATCACCCGTATCACACAAAAGGAAGGAAGGAAGGAAGGAAGGAAGGAAGGAAGGAAGGAAGGAAGAAAGAAAGGAAGGAAGGAAGGAAAGAAGGAAACTATAGCCTTACATTTCAAGAGGAACTTCTGTTTATAAATTATTTGCAACCTTTGTGTCAGTCAACATTATCACTGCTATAATTCAAAGACCTTACCACACAACTTAGCGGAAGGAATAATTGTTTGCTCACATTTTCTTGGAGATTCAGTCTATGTGAGGTCACCTGTGCAAAGTTCAGAGGATGGCCATGGGGGTTGGAAGCAGAAAGAGAGAGAAGGGGGAAGAGATATCCCATATTATTCCCAAGGCCAAACCCACAGGGATTGGCAACCAAGCACCACTTCCAACATTGCTACCTTTTTTCCATGAGGGCTAGGAGGACATCTTAAATTCAAACCATTACAATCCACCCTGGGTCCACTAGACTTTACAGACACCTCACAATATAAAATGCATAAAATGCAGTTATTCCATCTCTAAGAGTTCCATAATCGTAACAGTTTCAGCATCACTCAAAAGACCCAGTTTCCTCTGGGACTCGAGGTAAATTCTTGTCTGTGATCCCCTGTGAAAGAAGATAAAAATCAAAATAAAAAGCAAGTTACATACATCCAATTTACAATGGAATAGAGTAAACATTTGTATTCCAAAAGGGAGGAATAGGGTCATATAAAGAAGGAATTGGATCAAAAAAAGTATTGAAATCTCACAAGGCAAGCATTTGATTCTACAGCTCCACTTCTGGCATCCAGGGCACATTGTGGAGAGATGGGATCCCCATGGGCCTTGGCAACCCCACCCCTGTGGCCTGGTTGATTGCTTTGGGCATCTTACTTGCTCTTCCTGTTGGCTCCATGGATTGCAGCTTGAAGCCTCTCCTCAGGGTCATTTCACAATTCTGGCATTTCTAAATCATGGGGATTTTCTTGCAACCTTGGTTTCACCCTCACAGCTTCACAAATTGCCCATTTTGTCCTGTTATAGGGATTCCAACCCTGCCATGCATTTCCTGGCTTCCCAGGCCTTCCTTTGAAATCTGGGGGGAAGCCCCCATGACCCTTTCTTTCCAGCAAAGCCAGCATTACATTACTGTTTTGAGCACTATGTTCCACTGTTAACAGGAAAGGTGGTCACACCCTTTACAATCACTGTTGCTGGGCCCTATTTTACTTGGTTTCACACTTGGGGTTAAGCTGCTCAACCATATTCCTTTCTTTGTTCCTATGAAAAACATTTGACCTCCCTTCAGCCATCTTACTTCCTCTCACAGCACCATCTCTTTGGGTTCCAGCTTTATACATGGCTTCCTGGTCAAACTGTAAATCTATAAAGTCTCTGTTTTGCTTTCCACTACCGAAATTTGGTATACAACTCGCTGAACATAACAGTTCATAACAGTTTTGATACTTTGCTGTTTTGAGATTTTCTCTGCCAGTTTAATCATTTCATCATCTTTAAATTTGGTCTCACACAAAGTTTCAGGACATGGGCAAAATACTGATAAATTATTTGCAAGAATGTAACAGAATATGGCCTCTACTCCATTTTCCTATGGAGTCCTCTTTGCCCTAAAAATATCCTGAGCATAGTCTCTACTGTTCACCTTTCTAGCCACATTCTGTCCCTCCCAACTTCCTCTCACAAAGCATTTCCAAAGACTCACAAAACATATGGTCACATTTAGATATAGCAGTGACCCCACTCCTGGTACCAATTTCTATCTCAGTCAACATTCTCACTGCTATAATCCAAAGACCTGACCACACAAGTTAGAGGAAGGAAGATTTGTTTGATCGCAGTTTCTTGGAGATTCCAGGTTCAGTCCTTGTGAGGCCTCGTATGCAAAGCTCAGGGCATGGTGGTGGAAAGCAGAAAGAGGGAGCGCACATGAGCTCTGCTCTTTATATCATCGAGGCTGGAAGCAGAGAGAGAACAGGTGGAGGAAAGACCTTATATCATCCCCAAGACCTCACCCTCAGGTACCCCTCCTTAGCCACCAAACTTTGCTTCCAACATTGCTACCTCATTTCCATGAGAGTTACAGGGACATTTTAAATCCAAACTATTACACCTTGTTTCTTGATCTCTACTTAACAAAATTCAAAGCTCTGTTACACTTCATCCATTTTATCTCTTGTCGATGAACTCTTTTGACTCAAGATTTGCAAGGAGGAAAAGTTACTTCCATGTTTCTCAATGATTTCATTAAACTCAGTCCCTATTAAAGAAACCTGCAATACACTATCAATCTTTAATGTCCTAAATGGTAATACTGTGAAATATTGTATATAAACTTTAAAAGGTATTCTCCTTTAGAACACATTGGCTGGTTTATACTATGTACATTTCCCATTAGATGACTTCAATTTACACACAAATCTCTGGAAATTTTCACATTTAACTATAGACTGGGAGCAGATGCCATCAACATCTGTAATGAACACTGTAGCAAGGAGCAGACAGTGAGTTCTAGGGACTGGAAGAAGGTTGAGGTAGGAGGGAATGATTGAACCAAGGAGAGCTTTGTCCTTGGTCTTTCATAATGGATCTCAGTGTGCATGTATGTCCTTATCACTCTGAACTGCATAATGATGTGATATTACAATGCACCAATAAAAGTGTTTTAATGTTTTTTGTAATTCCAAGTCATTAGATCTGATGGGAAGATCCTGAATTCTGAATTTTTAAGTACTTCCAAAGTTGAGCTATGAACTACTTTTGGAAAAAAATGATCCAGATAATATAAATCCTTATATTTTCAAAGTCCCCTTTAGTTCACTGGCTTTGGGTTCATTTTATCTAATTAATAGAGGTTATAAATGTTCAGCATTTTTTCATGTATTCCTATTTTTTTCACATTTTTATTAGGTATTTTGATATAAAATATCATATTTTTTTCTTTTTTCTCATTCAATCAGAACTATTTTTATCCAAAAGTGACTCTTAACTAGCATTCCCATTTCTGTTCTGCTTGCTCTGCTATACCACACTCAGAATTTTGACTTCTTTCGCATGTTTTTCTGAGCATGACTTTATTTTATATTTTATATCTTTTCCCTTGTCCCATTGTGTCCTCACACTCTTAGGGGACTAATATTTATTACAGGAGAGAGACCATCAGTAAGAAACAGATGAAGAATAATGTGGGTCAACTCCAAGGTCTGATTCTACATATCATGTCATCTGATGGTTGATGATCCTCTTCCCCACAAATCTGTAAGGATAATGCACATCATGTGTGACTACAGAGACAGAGGATCAGAAATTCCCACCCCCTGAGGCTGCACATTTGCCCCTTCACCTGAGACAAGAGGACTTTTAGTATCCTGGCATCCATTCACTCAACTTGGATGACATTTCCTTTGTCATTCGAGTTAATGGATGTACAATAACCTTATGGAAGTGTGAAAGGACATCTCAAGAGGCACTCCAGCTTTGCAGCTATTTCTAGTACTTTCAGAAGATGACATGACTGATGAATCAACCCTAAATGGAGCCATAGGCACTGTCAGTTACAAATATGCAGTGCATACACTGCTGCTAGTTCATATGTCAGGAGCACAGTGCGCTTTCTCCTCTTCAGACAATAACTCAAAGTTAACTTCAAAAATCTCACGTAGTGCAACAATTACAACATGAAATTACTGCTAAAGTTTAGATTTTGATGTGCCCAAAATGCTTATTGATAACACCCAGTAAATAGGTGAGGAATATATAAATATGTACTTAAATTTCTCAGAGATCTCTGGCATCCTCAAGGTCAGCATAGATGTTTGATTTACATAGATAAGTGAGGAAGAAGGCTTTAGCATAAAGAATACAACAGGACTTGAAATCACGCAGAATCGCATCCAAATGTGGGCTATGGCATTACATTTAAGTTTGAAATAATATGCAGAAAACAATGCCTATCTCATAAAATAATTTTAAGAATTACATTAATATGATAAGTAATATAGAATAATTGTACTAAAACTGGCATTTATGATGTCAGGAAACCTGCAAGTGTCTAGTAGATGAACAAAGAAATACATAGAAGCAAGGCCGGGCGTGGTGGCGCACGCTTGTAATCCCAGTACTTTGGGAGGCGGAGACCGGAGGATCCGGGTTCGCGGCCAGCCTCAACTCTCTCTCTCTCTCTCTCTCTTTCTACTTAGTGAGGCCCTGCACAACTTCGTGAGACCTGATTTCAAAATAAAGTATAAAAAATAGGGCCGGGGGTGTAGCGCGGAGGTAGAATGCCCCTGCATTCAATCCCCGGTACCGCAAAAAAAAAAAAAGAAATACATAGAAGCAATTAAATTGAATATGTCCAATTTTAAGTAATCAAGTACAGAATTGATAAGTATGGTCTTTTTAGAAATTAAAATTAATATATAGGCATACACCCATATGCATGTGTACATGTGCACACACACACACACACACACACACACACACACATATATTTCTCAATACCAAGGGCTCATAAATATTCAGCAAACATGTTCAGAACTAATGGCTTTATAAATGGGTGTTATTATTCTGGAAATAATATGAATCAGAAGTATTTCAGAATTTCATATAATAAACTCAATGGTAAAGAAAAACTATAAAGGAACTTTATACTAGCATGCATATGTAATATCTAGTCAAAGGAAAATACCAAATAGACTAATCTCATTTTAGAAGTATAAGTTAGAAAATTATGGTATATTGATAAAAAGAAAATATACAAATTAAAAGTTATAACTTTGGAATATGAAAGCATAGTTCTTTGAATTTAAAATAAATGTGAGTTAAAGCAGGAAATAGAAATAACAAGGTCACTATTCTTACAACTACTTAAATATCTATAATTAGACATCTACATGAAAAAAAGCAATAAAAAGAATTGTTTTTGTTGGACACGTTGTTTTACTTTTCAATTTTCTAAAAGGTTTGTGATCCTTATGATAGGAAGAAACAGAAAAGTCCGTGTTTCATTTGCCACTTATTTTCTATGTGCCTTTAATATGTCACTTACCTTCTCTGAATTTCAGTTGACACATTAATAAATTACAGATAATTAAGCTTATATGGATCACTTGGAATCATATGAGTGAATTTCCTGGACCACAGCCTGCCACATCATGAGTAATCAACATAAATGATTTTGTATAAATTGGATGAATTTTTCTTGCAGCCCTGGTCTGTTCACAAGTGCAGGATGTGAGGGGATGGACTGGGTGGTTTCCAGAGCATCTGCCATCTGTGGTTAACATATTGTAGGATAGCATACTTTACGGTACCTAGACTGTGAGGTTCTGAAGAATGAGGGATTCATGTTTTCTCTAAGATCTATACTGTATCAAAAAATCCCTGATACTGTCTTCACCGTGACTGAGATTTTCTTTATCAAAGCATTGGAAATAAAATTACATGAAAAGCCAACCCTGATACGGGAAGTCACAAGAAGCACTGGTGATGTAAATGATCATTCATAATTGATAACATCCTTTTGAAATAGCCTTAGGAAAACTAAATCACAAAACAGTAAAGAAAAATACAATCCTGTGATCCAAAAAGATCAGTTGAATCAAAGGGCAAATTTATTTGTTTGTGTAAACAACTTCTTTAAATCAAGCATCCTGCTAATGAGAGAATTAAAGATTCCCTCAATGTAAACGCAATGTTCTACTTTTGCCCTTTCCCATGGACATAGACTTCTGGCATCTGAATGTTTTCCCACTCCTACTCATTCCCTCAAAGATGCTCCCTTTCATCCATGAACAGGTCAGAAAAGGGCCAGTTTAATGGATGAAGGGGAAAACTTTGTAAGGAAGAAACTGTTCCCACCCTGGGCACAGAGCCCAGGAGAAATTGTATGAGATTATCCGTGACTGTAAAAAAAGGAAAACATTCCCCATTATCTATCTCTTGAATAATTAGAATGCTAATGCAACACTTTAATTCTGGTTCATGCAGACTGTACAAGGTCAGGTGACCGTCCATTCAAAGTTCATTTTGGTTATTTTTCTTGACATTTATTCCTCCTCCCAACCATGGGAGATCATGTATTCCATCATTTAATGAATCTGAAGAAGATATAAGGTTCTCCATGCCCTGTTTACACCACATTTTCATATATATGTGTTTCATATATAATTTTCATATATAATTTCATATATAATTTTCATACATAATTTCATATATAATTTTCATATATGTATATATATATATACACACACACACACATATATATTTCATGTCAGTAAACAAAATTTATATAAATAAAAGTGCAAAAATTCTTTATTCTTTTTAATTCAATTTAGATTGTACTGTGGAGCCTCTGGAGGAAAATATCTTTGTAATACTAATATGCTCCCCACTCATTCAAAAAGGTTATATTGGAGTCATAACTTAATTGAAGGTTGTATTAATAAATCATGCAACCCATTTCTCTTTCAATAATCATGTCAGAATCCACATGTATTTTTTTCCTGCCCACAAACAGGGTAGAGTAAAGCAACAAAAATGTGTTCCATTGTGAAGGCTACAAGTGAGAAACTGAGGTGTTAACAGGGTCAGGGCCCTCTGAGAGTTCTTAGGGGACTGTTCCACACCTCTTCCCTGTTGCCCTTGACAGGTGGCAACGACACTGCAATGTCTGCCTCCATCTTCACGCGGATGCTCACTTGTCACTTTACATCGCTCCTATAAAGACAGCAGTCACCATGGCAATGGAGCCCACCCCGTTCCACTCAACGTTATTAATTACACTAGAAATTAGCTTATTTCCAAAAAGGTCACATTCTGAGATACTGAGGGTTCAGATTATAACAGGCTTTGGGGAGGGAATAGAATTCACCCATAACACCCATTAAGAAAAAGTCCCCATAACCTACTCATCTGAAGAGCTGAACAGCTGAGCTCTCTTCTCACTCCATCCTCAAACCACACAGAGTTCTACCAGCCACCCATCGCCACTCTGAAGACTAGAAAATTACACTAATAGTATTGCTTTGTGGCATGTGTTACATAGAGACAATTTTAAAAAACTACATGGTCCATAAGTTATTCTAATAGACCTACGCTATACACCATATTACCTCATATATTGATTTTATTTCCCAGGTGGTCAAAGATGTTGCATATGAAGAGAGAGAGAGAGAGAGATAGAGAGAGAGAGAGAGAGAGAGAGAGGCTCCTAACGTTATATGAGACCATCCATCACATATCAGACCAGCATGTTCTCAATCAGGTAAGGGAAGCAATGGTGCTTTAGTCCCTGACTAATGTTCCTATTTTAACAACCACCTGTAGTTATCCATTAGCCAATATTTTAAGTGAACCAAGCCAGAGGAGCCGGCTCTATCAATACTAAAGGGGCTGCTTTTAAAAGCGACCTTGCTTATTGAATACTCAGCATTGTAAAAGGGGAACATTTTCAACCACACACACACACATTCTCAGGAAAATGCTGTGCAGAGAAGAAAGCTCTAGAGAATGAGAACACGTCTGTTAGCAGCAATGAAACTTGTTAAATTGTGACCTAAACCAACCCGCCATCAAATCAGTGGAGTAAAATCCTGCGTGAGCCAACAGAACGCAGCACGCCTACCTCCAGAAAGACATCGCTTCAGAACACGCCTCTGCGGATTCGGTATGATCGCGCTTAGGAGCCTGTGCATTTACAAATCCTTGGCTGAAAAATGTGAAGTGTGGTGAAGAACTTAAAAACCTCGATGTTAAGGTGTAACATATTGATTCCCCACGAAGATTGTATTAAAAGAGAAACATTATGTTGACAGTTAAAGTAGAATTTCATCTAGCTTCCAAATGAGATCATTTTACCAACTTCATCTTTTTAAGTTCACTAATTTTTTGCTATGTTAAGAGAATTTTGTATTTTTGCTTGATTATGTAAATGCATCATCAGTCTGTGGTTCGCGCTCAGTCAGTTACATTCTGCCTATGAACAAGTTGGCTGACCTACTTTTAATCAGACTGATATGGAATAAATACCTTTCTTATTCATGGCGAATTTAAGTATCTATAAAATCCAGCAATAAAATGCATGTAATATGCATATGAGTTCATATAATCCTTGAAAATTCTCTTATACTTGCCTTGCCATCAATTTGTTATAACCATTTTTCTTCCTATTTTTTTATTTTATTGGTGTATTGTAATTATACATCAAAGTGAATTTCAGAGTGATAGAATTACATGCACAGAGAACTTGTTTTGTGTTTACCTCCAGGTCCCACTCCACTCCTTCCCCCTCCCCATACATAATATTAACATTGATAATGATAAATTCATATGAGGAAAAAATATTATTTGAACTGTCTGCCTCATCAGATCTCCCTTATCCCTCCCTGTATCCCTCCCCAATCCCCTTCCACTATTCTACTAGTATCTCCCATCATTTATCTGAAGTCATCTTTGTTCCCCAGTTTCTCTCTAACTTCCACATATGAGTGAAAACATATGCCGCGTCACTTTCTGTGACTGGCTAATCTCACTTAGAATACTATTCTCCAATTTGCTCTACTATCCTGCAAATTACCTAATTGTGTTCTTATATATGGCTGAGTAATTCATGTTTTAGCTATTTTTGAACGAAGGTGAATGGAATATAACCATATTACCCAATATTTTTCCACGTACTAAATATTGTATGTATTACTTAACTGGTAAGATTTGCTCCTTCCCAGCAGAGCAGCCACACAATATCTTTTTTTTTTTATTTGTTGGAATTTCAGGAAAGATTGTTTTTCCTTTAAACTTCAAAAGCATTTGAAACTATTGTTGCAGATAAGTCTTTCTCACAGATTTTGTCCTCAAGACTATTTTACATTCTTTCAAGTTGTCAAGGACCCTAAAGAGTTTTCATTCGCACATGTTATATTTACTGGATTAGAAAGCTGATTTTTCTTTGTTTTTTTTTGCGGTACCGGGGATTGAACCCAGGGGCGTTCTATCTCCGCGCTAGGCCCCGGCCCTATTTTTATACTTTATTTTGAAACGGGGTCTCACAAAGTTGCGGAGGGCCTCACTAGGTAGAGAGAGAGAGAGAGAGAGAGAGAGAGAGAGCTGAGGCTGGCCGCGATCCAGGATCCTCCGGTCTCCGCCTCCCAAAGTACTGGGATTATAAGCGTGCACCACCATGCCTGGCGAAAGCTGATTTTTCAAAACAAAAATTTAAAAGAACAATTAAAATGTTAAAATGCACATTTGTCATTTACAAATGATAAAAATATATGCAAATGTAAATAATTCATGTTATGAAATCATAACTATATTTTCAAAGCCAAAATGTGAAAAAAGGAAATCTAATATGTTCTTATGAATCTTATTTTCTTTTTCCTAGTTGCATTATTTTTAATTGACTAATTTATTTTTAATTGGTGCATTAAAATTCTACATGATAGTGAGATCCAAAGTGATACATTCATATAGGCACATACCACTTTCTGGGCTATTTCCTTCCCCATAGCTCCCCTGTTTCTCCACTCCTCCTTCCCCATGATTGATAGTAAATCTCCTTAATTTCTGTCATAGTAGAAGACAGTTGGATTCTCATATCTGCATTTTTTTTTTTTTTTTGCGGTACCAGGGATTGAACGCAGGGGCGTTCTACCTCCGCACTACACCCCCGGCCCTATTTTTTTATGCTTTATTTTTGAAACCGGGTCTCACGAAGTTGCGGAGGGCCTCACTAGGTAGAGAGAGAGAGAGAGAGAGAGAGAGAGAGAAGAGAGGAGAGAGAGATAAATCACGCGCGTGAAGTTGGCCGCGAACCCGGATCCTCCGGTCTCTGCCTCCCAAAGTACTGGGATTACAAGTGTGCGCCACCACGCCCGGCCTCATATCTGCATTTTCATTCAAAATGGAATGAAATGTCATTTTTTTTTGAAGAATATAAAGAAAATGAAGCCTCTCATAAATATTTTCAAATAGCATTCTTAGGTAAATGTGGATTATTTGTGGTATTATATCAAAACTATCTTATTATAGTTCCTTAAAGTTATTTGCCATTTGGAATCTGAAACCATATCAATAAATTTCTCATATTTTATAGCATGAAAATTCATTGGTTTATCTTCAACTTTATTTCTTTGTGTGGTACTGGGGATTGAGCCGGAGGGCAATCTACCTCTGAGCTATGCCCCCAGTCCTATTTTATTCCTTACTTTGAAACAGGGTCTCAGTAAGTTGCAGAAGACCTCGTGTTGCTGAGGCTGGCCATGAACCTGCGATCCTCCTGTCTCAGCCTTTCAAGTACCGGGATTACAAGTGCGTGCCACCAGGTCAACTTTAAATGGATATTTTACCCATGCATGACTGTAACATAATTCATTTGTCACTGACATGTAAATTTTTCAAAACAATTCACATCATGCTACACAATATAAATTATTAATATCATCACTGACCACAGAAGAAAATATATTTAAGTATTAAGAAGTTGTCAAGTTCTGAGTAGCAAACTCAAGCTTTTCAAAATTCCAATGGAGGCTTTAATAATTTAATAATTTAATGGAGGATTTTATAATTGACAACAATTACTGTCAATTATTTTCTTCAATTATTTTCTTTAAAATAATTTGTTCATGGATGCAATAATATCTGTTAAATGCCCAGCCCTAAAAACTACTTTTCATAAGTTGTCTTTTCCCAAAATGATATTCTATGAAAATCATAGCTAGTACAATTTTAAATACAATCACATAGTAATTTTATTGATTAAATAGTGTATTACCATCAGCAGCAGAAATGCTTTATATATACTTTCCATTTCATCACAGAGAATGCCTTAAGGGTTGAAGTCTTATAATAATTTTTCCACTTAATAAAAAATTTCCTTAGGTGCAACTGGTGTGCATGGTCTAGGGTGTGCATGCCTGTGTGTGAATGCATGCACCTGCAAGATAAGGATGTGTTTCTGCAAGAAAGTGGCAATGAAAAATATAGTGACTACTCGTGTGGTTCAGTGCCACTGCTCTAAAGCATGCTAAGACACCAGAACTCTTACTTATGAACTACTTCTGCATCATCAGGGCAAATGTCAATACAATGATAAAGACAAAGCATGCCTTAGTGCTACTGTGAAAATTGTTTGGACGTGGCCTCACATCCTCTCTGACAGGGCGTTAGGAGCACTTAGAGATGAGTCAGCCCATTCACTATTCTTTATGAATCACTGCTTTACACTGGTAGCTCTAAGAGAAAATACAAACGAAAATCATGTTTCCTGATTGTGTTTATACATTTAAAATATTAAACTCTAGTTTATTTATTTTTTATTTTTTGTGGTATATTAAATCAAGATTGTTCTTTTTAAAGTATGTTCCAGGTACGGTGGCACCTGCCTGTAATCCTAGTACTTGGGAGGCTGAGGGAGGAGGATCCCAGATTTGAGCCAGTACACTGTCACTTGTCGAGACCCTGTTTCAAAATAAAAAATAACGAAAGGGCTGAGGGTCTAGCTCAGAAGTAAAACACACCTGAATTCAATCTCCAATGTCCCCTCAAAAAAAAAAAAACAAAAATAAAGTATGTTTCGGGTTTTAATAGGCTGTATCTTTCCTGCTGTTTCAGAGAACTTTAATTGCATACTATCCTCATTTCCCTATTTTCCAAATTATAACAAGAAAGGTACAAAATAATTTTTAATATCTCAGAAATTTTGTTTATTTACTTACCGTGCTAGTACTACCATTAGGTGTTGAAAATTTAGTGGTAAATAATACATGCGTTCCCCAATTTTATGGAACTTTCATCATAATTGATAGAAAAACCATGAAGAAAGGGATCCAATATTAAACAACTAGATATTATGGCTACACATCAGAAATATAAATACACCAAGCCAACAATGTAAAACTAGTCAATTGGCTGGGCGTGGTGGCGCATGCTTGTAATCCCAGTACTTGGGAGGCGGAGACCGGAGGATCCGGGTTTGAGGCCAGCCTCAGCTACTTAGTGAGACCGGGTTTCAAAATAAAGTATAAAAAATAGGGCCGGGGGTGTAGCTCAGAGGTAAAATGCCCCTGGGTTCAATCGCCAGTACCGCAAAAAAAATAAAAAAAACAACTAGTCAATTTATTGTTACAAGGAAGTGGGGAAAATTAATAGTTTACAAAATATTTTTCCAGCAAATTTTAAGATATAGGAATCTCAGAAAGCTTTTACTTGACAAGATTCAGTTATTCAGTATATTTTCTTTGTCCATTATTCCAATCTCCAAGTATTAGAACAGTTTTAAACTTCAGCTTTTCTCTATTGGCCTTGCTAAGAAGTTCTCCCTATGAGTTTAACCCATAGGAGACCAGGCCGAATTTCTTTTCTTGTCAGTTTGACCATCTATTAAAAAATATATGGCCATTTTATAACCTAAATTGTCAGAAGGCCTGATTGTTTTCAAAGACTTAATTTTCACTGAAGCCTTAGTCTTCAAAATATATTATTTCAACATCAAATCTAGGCACATGTACAAAAAAATTAATTTCTTTTCAAGAGTTGAATAAATTTAAAGTTTAACTCAGAAAACCATTGTGAGGTACTGACGTTAGATGATATTCACTAAAAAATCTTATTTTAAATGTATCTAGATATATGGACATATGGATATAAGGACATGTATGTCCTTATGCATAGGCTTTGTATGTTTATATATACACATATAATCACATGTACATACACACACTAATGCTTATGTCTACACATACATTTTCATCATTGGATTCTCCATTTAATTGTATGTAAATCTTTTCTGAACTCAAGTAATTTATGTAATTAATTATAAATTTTTTGAATTAGTCTTAGTTGTAAGAAATGGCAAAATCACCCTAAATCCATATTTATTGGCTACTATAATTCTAACTTAGATAAATGTATCAGGCAGAAACTTGATAGTGATCTGCAGATTTCATAGGCATTCATTCATTCATTCATTCATTCAGATATTTGCATCAGGTTCAGTTCTTGGCATTTGGCAGAAGCAGTAATGAAGATTCCCATGATTCCTTTCTTTCGTAGGTAACAGGGGAATAAGAAGGCCAAGAATAAGAGATTTCCATGCAAATATTCCCTTACTAGTCTAATGTTTTTATTGTGGGATTTGAGAACTATGAATCCTACTAATCATACTTATTTTAGTTACTATAGGATTATTATAATGTGTTTTTCTCAAGCCCTGAGTTTTTATGTTATACCTTAGCCTTAAAATCATAAATTGCTTCTTTATTTCTCTAATTGACTAATTGAAGCAACATTTCCCTTAAACTTCTTCTGAGAAAAATTGCAGCTTTTTCTTTCATTTATTCATTTTACATTAACTTACTGAATGTTCCCTTTGTTCCACCAGGATAAAGAGAAATACATGAGAAAATTTAAGAGTGCAAGTTTTAATTCATTTTGTTTATAATTTATCCTTTTGATTTGCAACATTTTCTAATCTATGAAAAGGAACGCTACTTTATAAATGAAATTGCCTAGGGTCAAAAATTCAAAACCAAAATATTCACAATAAAGCACACAGAGATATAGCAATTAAAATGGCATAATAATAAAGTATCACATTGTGATACCTTCTTTTAAAGTAAAAGTACCACACATCATACTCCATCATTAATTTTACATGAAAAGATTCATAAATCCTTTCTCTTTGCGACCTGCCTGCAGTCAGACTTCTGCACATTAGAAAATAATGGTTTGTGCCTGACTGAATATAATTCATTCAGTAGCAATTTTTTTTGCTGCTGTTATTGTGGGTTTCTTTTCTTTTCCTTTATTGTTATTTTTAAATTAGAAAATAGATACGTATTTGTAAAACTCAAAGAATACAGACATTTATAACTCAAGTTTCAATAGTCTCAGTGTACCCCCACCTGTCATCTCACTCAACCTGAGGTGTGGTAAGCAATGTGAGCAGTTTAGTATTTCTGCTTTCAAACTTTACTGTTCTTTTGTAAATTTCATACAAATATATGCACACATATGGTTTATTCTCTATTTTTTCACCACCGTATTTTATAAAAATAAAATTAGCCACTTTTGGATAACATAGGCATACTTCTAGGACAATACCATAAATAACTGACTAATTTATGTAACTGATTCATTTAATAATTCCATATTTTTTGAGATTTATGTTGTTTAGAGGTAGATAACTTGCTTCAACATAAATCCTTATAAAATACCCTAATGTGGCAGTATTTTTTGTTGTTGTTTTCTCCTAGTAAAATTTACTTGTAGTAGTTATTGTTATATTATTTTCACAAAAGGTTGTTCCAATTATACACTTCTACCAGAAATTTATAAATGTTTTCCCCTCATACACTTAAAACAATGTATGCTATCCATCTTCAAAATACTTCTCAATATAATAGGCTAAAATGGTAGTTTTACTGTTTTAATTATCATTCCCCTTACTACTGATGACACTGAACAGTTCTATGACATACTTCTGGCCATTTGGTTTTTCTTTTATTTATTTATTTATTTTTTGTTTCTGTGAACTACCAGCTTATGAAACATGCCCATTTTACTAGAATGTTTATATTTTAATGAGTTTTAAAAATTATTCATATTTGTGAATTTAACCGCTGGTTTGTTATATCTAGTTTAACTTTATTTAGTATGTGAATATTTTCCTTTATACATTTACGCATGTCTATTTTACCTTGAGGCTTAATGAAGTGTTTTTATTTCTCAAGAATTTATCAATATGTTTTCTTAATTTTCTATTCCTACACTAATTTTATATTCTTATGAAAAATATTTGTAGTATATTAAAGTTTAAAAATACAATCATCAGCCATGTGATATTCAATCACTATTCATAACATTTTCACTTTTTAGTCTATCTTTATTTTGTTTGCTGAATCACTTGAAACTGAGTTATAGAAACCTTGACATTGTGCACAAAGTACTTTCCATGCATCTTCTAAAACAATGAGCAGTTTTTACTAGTTTGTTTAATTGCACCATTTAATAGTTTTATAATAGCACCTACTCTTATTCCATATTGAATTTTGCCTTTTTATTCTAAAGATTTATTGTCTTTTTTTCTAAACCAGGATCCAGTGGTTAGTAATGCTAAAACTGATCACTTTGTAATGAAAATGATAGCCAGATCTCTTTCAGGGAAAGTCCCACTTATTTTTCCCTTTAGCATTTTCTACATATCTATGCAGTATTCTTTGGTGTTTTACAATCTGTTTCCTGCAACCCTTCAAATATTATTTTTTCATTAATTTTTTCTCTGTTTCTCATTCTCTCTTTCTCTCAACCACGCACATGTACACAAAAAGGACTCATGGATTTTATTTGTTTGTTTAATCTTTTACAGTCAATGCCAGAAATTATAACAAGTTACTGATTTTGTTACTAAAAATTGTCAAATTTAGCTTAAAGGAATTCCTTTAGGCTTGATGTTTTTGTTCTCATGTTAATTTTTGAGTTCTTGTTTGTTTTCTGACATAAAATGTCTCAACATTACATAATATGTTTCATTTCCTTGTCCAAAAAACAGTCATTTCTCCAATGAGCACTGGTTCTTTTTATTGAGAATAATTTTTACAAGCTAATATATCCTTCTTTCTGATTCACTTATACTATCTTATTTTTGGCACTGCACAATTTCAATACTTAGTATATGTAATTTTCCTTCATATTAGCTGCAAATATTAAAATTATATTTTTGATTTCCATTTTATTTAGGTTTTTAATTAACTAATTAGTTAGTTAATTAATTTATTTATTTTGCAATACTGGGAATTGAACCCAGGGGCATTCTACCTCTGAGCAACACCCCAGCCCTACTTTTATTCTTTAGTTTTAAAATTGGGTCTCACTAAGTTGTGGAGGGCTTCACTAAGTAGCTGAGGCTGGCCACAGACCTGTGATCCTCTTATCTCAGCCTCCCAAGTACTGGGATTACAAGCCTGTGCCACTACACTTGGCTAGATTTTTAATTTTTTATTATATTCATGTATTGGTGCATTGTAATTATACAGTTTATAAGTGTCACATTAGCAGAATCATACATTCACACATTGCTCATTTAGCCCTCCCTCAAATCCCACCCTATTCCCTCCCTGTTCCCTACCTTTAGTACTCTGCATAGTGATTGAGTCTTATAAGTTTGTGTACATACATCATGTGCTTTAGTGTGTTTCCCTCAATCCCCTCCCAACTCCCTCAGTTAGGTCATCTTCTTTGTTCATTTAAAGTTTTCTTCTTCTTTGTCTGGAGTCCCTTCTAAGTCTCCTTCTATCTAACTTCCACATATTAGGGCGAACATCGGACTTTTCACTCTTTGTGACTGACTAATCTCACTTAGCATAATGTTCTCTAATTCTCCTCCATTTCCCTGCAAATGATGTAATTTTGTTCTTCTTTATGGCTGTGTAAAATTCCATGTATACATATCCCATAGTCTTGTAATCCATTCATCTGTTGATGGGCACCTTGGCTGGTTCCAAAGTTTGGCATTGTGAATTGTGTAGCTATAAACATAGATACACATGCATTAGTCTGGTAGTTTGGTTTCAGATCTTTTGGGTAGATGCCTAGAAGTGGTATTGCTGGGTCATATGGAAGGTTCATTCCTATTCTTCTGAGGATCCTCCACACTGTTTTCCAAAGTGGTTGCACTAATTTGCAATCATACCAGCAGTGTATTAGAGTCCCTACTTCTCCACATCCTCGCCAGCATTTGTTGTTATTTGTGTTTTTAATGATTGCCATTCTTATTGGGGTTAGGTGATATCTCAGGGCAGTTTTAATTTGCATCTCTCAGACTGCTAATGATGTTGAACATTTTTTCATATAAAAAGTAAAAAATACATCTTTAGAATATGCTGTTATAACTCACTGGTATTTTCTCTCCTACCTTTGACTATAATAATGTATCTGATTTATTTCCTAATGATGAAACATTATTTTATTCCTTGAAAAAACTATACTTGGTCATTTGGTATTATTCTTTAATATGCTGCTTTTTAATTTTTTCACCCAATATATTATTTAGGTCTTTTCAACTATAATTATAAATTAAATTGTTAGATTTTTGTTTTTGTGTTTGATCTGGTAGCATTTGAGCTTCTTGGAGTTCTCATTTTATAATTTTCAACCATTTTGGGAACTATCAGCCATTATATTTTCCTATCTATTATTTTATTTTCTGTTGACATCTATTTCAGAATTTCAGTTAAACAGAGATAAAAACACATTGTTTCTTGGCTTACTAATTGTCTCTTCAGTCTCTTTTCTATCTGTGTTTTGTTTGAAATAATTTCTATCTTTATGTTTTCAAACTTAATAATTGTTTTGTTTATAATATATAATCTCCTGTCCATCCCATCCAAGCATTTTAATTTCATACATTTCAGACATGATTTTGCCCTTTATAAGTCCATTGGTTCTTGTAATTTCTATCATTTTTCCTAATTAATATGTTTAACCTTTCTTTTTCCTTAAACATATGGATTACAGGTATAATAATTATTTTAATATCCTTTTAAATTAATTCTATCATATCTTTCATTTCTGCATGTTTATGCTTTTCTTCTAATTAAGGCATATATATTCCTGTGTTTATTTTCCATGTTTAAATTACTATTGGATTAGAGAAACAGTGAATTTTATTGTGTTGGGAGTAGCATATTTTTTATTCCTATAAACATCTTGAGTTTGCTCTGGAATGCAACTAATTTACTTAGAAAAAGTTTCATCCTTTAAGATTTGATTTTATACTTTGTTAGATGTGGCCATGGCTATCTTTAGTTCAGTACCAGTCTGGCACCATCCACTAAAAGCTATACCTGCCTTGACTTTCCTAGATTTCCATCTCCTAATCCTAGAGACAGGTAGATTCTCAGGAAACTCTCTAGTTAGTAAGTGGAAGCAGTTTTAGGGATCTCTTCATTTCATTCTCTTATCTAAGTCCTACACAGTCCAATGTCTAAATATCATTTGTATATTTAGGTATTAGTTGTCTTAGGTATTAATTGTTCTCAGAAAAAAGTAAATGAGGTCCCTGTATGCTAAATGTAGTTGAAGCAGTCATATGAAAAATTCCTATTGAAGTTCCACATGAAGATCTGGGGGAAGAGTATTCCAAACAGAAAAAAAATCCAGTAAAAATATTTAAAGGTGGATATGGAAGTTTGCCTTGAGAAGGAATAATGTAGTCAAACTGAGACTGTTAAGCAATGATTGATGAGAGAATTAGAAAAATTAGACAGGCAATGTACCAGGAAGATGCTAGAAACTGTAGGCCAATGGACAACAGAATAAAGTTTTAGATTTTCTATCCCAGTTTATTGCCCTAGAGTGACTGGATTACATATTTTATGAATTTTCTGATTTATTTTTAAGATCTTCTATACATACCTTTGGTCTGTAATCTTAGAGAATGATGTGAATGTAACTATAAATGTACAATCATTTTTTCTTTTGTGAAAGAAATTTCAGAAATATAATTTATCAAAATTTCTGTTTCCATAGAGCCCAACTTTCAACAGTACTATGAAAAAGGTATCTTTGTAATAAACATGTAATAAACTTTATGTATAATTTTTCAAAATTTAGCAATCAAAATCTTTGCCTCATCATACCAATTCTTATGAACTGAGTTGTATTTCTTCAAATTTATAGGTTACACCCTCTATCCTCAATATGAATATCTAGAGATGAGGTCTTTAAGGAAGTAATTAATGTTAAATGAATTCGTAAAGTTTGGCTCCAAGTCAAAGAGTGCTGGTGCTCTTGTAGAGAGAGGAAGAGAGACTAGAAGTGGGCAAACACAGAGGAATGACCCTATTAGGACTCAGGGAGAGGGCTGCTGTTCACAAGCCAATGACAGAGAATGCACGAGAAACCAACACCTTGATCTTGGGCTTCCAGCCCCCAAACATGTAAGAAATAAATTTCTGTTATTTTAAGCCACACAATGCACAATATTTTTGTCATGGCTGACCTTGCACACTAATTCAGTAATAATGTCTTGTGAAGCTAAAAGTCTTTAAAGTGCAACCGTGATTAACCTTGAGAGTGAAAAGATGGTTATATTTCTATTATCTCTATAGAAAATGATAATATAAAATCTTTGCAAAGTAGAGAATATAGGAAAAAAAACTTTGCAGAAGTATATTAGACTGTTAATTAAAATGTATTTCCTGGTTTTTTGCAATACTTTTTGTGTTTGTGTAGCTTTTTAAAATTTGTAATTTTTCCTTTTGTCCTCATTCTAAATCAATATTCACTTGATTTAAGTATGCACTAATCCATTTCAAATTACTTCTCTTAAAGTAGTCTCCCCACATTGTGTATGCTTCTAGTTTTATGTAACTTGCATTTACTCCTGGTAAAATGTTCTGGCTTTGAGGTCAGAGAAACTTGAATCTGAGTCATGACCACAGCATTTGCTACTTGTTAACTTGGGGATATTTCAAAGGATTTAGGGTTTCTGTAACAGTACCGACTGCATGGGGCTATCATGTTAATCAAATGGCGTGACAAATAAAAAATACCTAGCAGACTTCTCTCCTTATTTAGTAGGCCCCCAAATATTGTACTATAGCCGTGATAAAAGTGTAAGACTCAATCATTATGCTGAGCACGAAAAGGAGGGAAGGGGGAGGGAATAGGGTGGGATTTGAGGGAGAACTAAATAAGCAATGTGTGCATGTATGATTCTGATACCCTGACACTTATCAAAATGTATAATTACAATGCACCAATAAATGAATATATATATAAGTGTAACACTGTTTTATATGTATATACATTTAGATTAAGTTATATCTTATAAAAATACTGAAAAATAACATTTTTTGAACATATTTGTAACAAAGGTTTTGA
>PVJS01029993.1:0-24396 GCA_004027185.1 Glis glis | reverse complement strand
TTATTCTTAGGTTTGCTCTTTTAAGACTGGCTGAGATCTCTTCAATGTCCAATTCATGCTGTCGAATTGTTTTTTCTAATTTATATACTATGTGTTCATTTTTGGAGAGGTCATCTTCTAAGAGTGAGATTCTGTTTTCCATGTGGTCTAGTCTATTGTTGATGGTCTGTATTGATGCCTTCATTTCAATTATTGCATCATTTACTCTCTTCAGAGCTTCTTTTTGATTCCTGTTCAGGATGTCAGATTCTTTGTTTATTTGATCCTTCATTACTTTCAGGGTCTCTCTGAATTCTTTTTGGAAATCCTATATCATGTCTACTATTAAAATACTAAATTGTCCTTCTGGCAATCTTTGCACTTCTGAGTTGTTGGGTTCTGTTGTTGTGGGATTGTGGGGGCTCATTTTTTTCTTTGCTATTCTTCCTTTTCATGATTCCAGGTTTCTTATGTTTATACCTTTGTTGCTTTTCATAGCTCTCTCACTCTCTCTCTCACTCTGTAGGTTTCCTATGTCTAATCTCTCTCCCTTTATAGTTTCTTATTCTGGGGGTAGATAGGTGCTACTAGGTGATCCTTAAACGTGAATAGCCTTTACTGAATGGTTATTCTCACTTGCTCAGTATAATGTCCATTTGCAGGCCCAATTCTTGGTCTCCTTCAGTGATTAGGACCCTTGCCTGGTGCCTCTCACTACCTGTGCAGACAACCAGTGCCACCATTGCCCCTCTCATTGCAAGAGTGGGTCTCTGCATTCTCCACTTGTGCTGTCCCTATGTCTCTCTCTCTACACCTATGGCAGGTGTCACCAGCAGGGGGTCCCAGGCTTTTGTCTCTTTTCCTATAGAAGCAGCAGATGTCACTTAGACCCAATTCTGTGCAAACACAGAACTCCATGTTTTCCACAGAGAGGGCTGATTTGGTCCTATTTTCCCCAGGTACCACAGCTGTATGTCCTGTTGCGATCCCCGGGGACTCTATAAGTGTGCTGCGACCCGCGGGCTGCAAGTCTGTCCCACCCAAATGTTGCCAGGGACTGTCTTCTTATCCATGCATCTACCATGTCCAACACCAGACCTACTCCCACCTCCGTGGGGGCAATCCGCACAGTCTCAGACCCAACGAGTCCCTGTGGCCATGCTAGGTGGTCTCCCCCTGGGGCGGCTCGTTGACTTACAGTCTTTTTGAGTGCTGCTCTTAATCTGTAGGGGAGGGGGTGGGCTAAGCCACTGCCACAGGTTCTGGTCAGGCCTCCGGGCACTGGGGACTCTGCCAAGCATTGATCAAACTGCTGCTCACTTTTGTCACTGATGCTCTGTAGTTGCTGGTTTTAGAAGAGCTCCCTGGCTTCTTTGTTGGTGGCCTGCAGAAGCCACAATGCCGATTGTTGTCGGCGCGGTCTAACCAAGATGGCGCCGCTGCCGCTTCTGCCGATGCAGCAGTTCGGGTCTGTGTCGCGCATGGAGCGAGTCACTGCTCGCCTTCACTGCTGCTATTCTGCAGCTGCTGGGTTCACAGCAGGTCGCTGGCGTGTCCGCTGGACTTGTGCAGGAGCCACAATGCTGGTAGCTGCTGGCAAAGTCCTGCCAAGATGGCGCCGCTGCAGCCGCTGTGGCCGCCGCCATTTGGTGTGTTGAGTGTGGAGGAGCCGCTGCTTGCTTTCGTCTCTGCTGATCTGCAGTTGAATTCACAACAGGTCTCTGGCTTCTCTGCCGGCGGCGTGTGGAAGCCGCAATGCCGGGAGCGGCCGGCGCAGTCCGGTCAAGATGGCGCCACCGCCGTCCCTTAGATAAGGCGCTTGGAGCTTTTTACTTTCCTCTGTTTTGTCTTCTGGCTTTGATCCATCGTGTTTCCAACTTTTTGTTGTTTAGTTCAAGTTTTTGTTGCTTTTCTTCTCCTGTCGAGAAGTTGCTTTCAAGGCGATTGAGATCCAAGTCTCAGAGAGATCGTAACATGGTGTCTCCATTGGTCACCATCTTGGAACTCCCCACTGGTTTTCATCAATAAAAAAAATTTTTGAAGTATAAGAAAGGGGACAAAATGGAGAAAATTAATCACTTGAGTTTCTTTTCAAGCTAAAATATTTTCAGTCATTGCAATCTATAGCTTGAAACTCCAAGTCAAACTTTCTCTTTTTATATTAAAATTTTATTATGGGTCATATATTTTACTGTGTACTTATTACTGAAATCTAATCTATTCAATAAGCCTTTACCATCATGCATCATATTCAAAGGACTATAATTTCAAAAGTTTAGATTTTCTTGCTGAACCTGAACTTCACAACTCTTTTATTTCCTTCTCTTACATTTTGATGATTGTTGCCTAAGAAATTAATTGATTGGTAGTGTTTTTCCTTTAATATAATTATACTTTTAAAATATTTAAAAATACTCTAATCCAAATATAAAGCAATGCATGCTAAAAAGTTATTCTACCATATTCTCAAGTAGAAGAGCCCAATTTTTTTAAGCAACTTGAATTTGTTGACTTTTAGCAATTTTTGTAGTGATTGCTAACCTGTTCATAAAGCTCCTCTCCCTTTTCCTAGATCCACAGCTGGATTGGAGTTCTAATTGATGGGTGCCATCCCTAGGCCTTCTAACTAACTTGAATGTGGAAAACCACAACACCTGGAAGTCAGCAGAGCCTCCATCAGCGAGGTTTCTGAATAAATGTGGAATGCTACTGCTGTTGACTTGGGATACCACCCTGGACTGTTACATGATAATTAAATTCCACACTAAACTGTAGAAGTTGACTAATAATATAATTTAACTAGACATGCTGAGAAAAATTGTCAAATGATATGCATATTAAGTTTTGAACCTTGCATGTGTGTGTGTGTGTGGTGCTGGGGATTGAACCCAGCATCATTCTACCACCGAGCTACACCCTCAGACCCTCTTTATTTTTTATTTGGAAACAGGGTCTCACTAAGTGTCTGAGGGTCTCACTAAGTTGCTGACGCTGGCTTTGAACCTGCGATCCTCCTGTTTCAGCCTCCCAAGTACTGGGATTACAGGCGTGCACCACCATGCCCAGCTAACTGAATTTTTAAAACATTTTATACATATATACATGTAAAATCTATATAGTATATTAAATATATTGGTTTCAATGTAAAATTGTTCTCACCATTCATGACGTGATTTTATTTTATTTTTTTAATAAATCACTTAAGTAGCATTTAATTTTTTTTAATTTTTTTTGCATTTCACATTTTTTCTTTTTTCTTTTATGTTTTTATTGGTGCATTGTAGTCTCACATCACAATGAGTATCAGTTTGATGTTAACATACATGCACACAACTCTTGGTCTCCTCCCCTGCCTCCCCTCCACATGTAATACTGAGAATGATGTTGGTATAATCTCATATGTACACATTGTTTATGATAGTAATTCCATAGATTCACTTCTTTCTTGCCCTTCCCCTTCCCTTGTACCCCTTCCCTTGCACCACTGAGGGTTCTCTGTTGTCATTGGAATCCCTTTTGTGTCCCCACTATGACGTGATTTTATTAAAAAAATCACGCTTCGCCGGGCGTGGTGGCGCACACTTGTAATCCCAGTACTTTGGGAGGCGGAGACCAGAGGATCTGGGTTCGTGGCCAGCCTCAGCTCTCTCTCTCTCTCTCTTTCTCTCCCTCTCCCTCCCCCCCTCTACTTAGTGAGGCCCTCCGTGAGACCCAGTTTCAAAATAAAGTATAAAAAAACAGGGCCAGGGGTGTAGCGTGGAGGTAGAACGCCCCTGCGTTCAATCCCCGGTACCGCAAAAAAAAAAAAAATCACGCTTCTTGGTCCTCAGGGTCATCTTAAACTTCCAGCTGAAAGGGTTTAAGGGAAAACTTAGAGCATTCATGCTATGTGTTTGTGATTATTTCTGCTTGCCCTTGACCCCTTCTGTTTTCATGGCTCTGGCTTCTCCATGAGAGAACAACATTCTGTCATGCCTTCAACTCCAGGCTTCCTAAGTGACTTGCATTAGTCAACAGAATGTTAGTGAACCTAAGAGAGAGGAGGTTCTAGAACTGCTTGAAGGGTTGGTTTGTGCACAGGGTTTCTCCTTAGGTAGCTGCTCATCCTAGGTGAACAAGGAGACAGACAGAGCAGATCTGAATGGAACCAAAAGCCTGCGGCAAAGCTGCCTTAGCCACAGACATGCCAAAGAGAAAAATAAATGCTTGGTGTTTGTCACTGAGGTATAGATTTTGATCCAGCATTATCACAGCAATACCTGACTAATAAACCATAGCTAATGTCCAATGGAAATTTTATAACAAATACCAAATTTTATAACACTAGGGTTTTTTGAGGGGGGCTCATTTTTTATAGTTATGATCTCCAAAATAAAACAAATAAAATTTCATTTTTTTCAGTGACCTCTAAAAAATTAGATTACCATGGCATTCCACATTTGCAACCCTGAGATCATATATCCAAATATAAAATCTGTTAAATTTATTTGCCTCTTTTTCTAGTTTTTTCCTGTTAAATGATCTTTATGCACCCCAAAATAAGCATTGATTAGAATAGCTATATGCTAATAATTTTTCATAAATAGAACATCTTGTTTCAAAAACATGTAGTGTGAGAAATTTCCTAAAACCTAATTATAGATGATCATTTTATAATTTGGTGTTTTTGTTTTTTGTGTTTTTTGGTCTTTTGTTTTCTTGTGGTGCTGGAAGTGGAACCCAGGGCCTTGAACATGCTAGGCAAGTACTAACCATTTAGCTATACCTCCAGCCCTTTTTATTTTATTTTGAGACAGGGTCTCACTAAGTCACCCAGCCTGGCCTCGAACTTGTGATCCTTCTGCCTCAGCCTTCCAAGCAGCCAGGATTAAGGCATGTGCCACCATGCCCAGCTTAAGATTTTTGTTAAATGGAGGACCTCACTTTATATTTAGGCATATAAGATGTTAATTTAGCAATGCTATGTATTTGTACTATGCCAGGGGATGGAATTGAAAACATGATTTAAAAAAATACATTGCTCTCAAAGATACTTGTGAGCTGGAAAGTCAAATTTCTCAGGTTATTCTGAGACATTAGCCAATGTGGTTTTAGAACTGCTTGAAGGGTTGGTGTGTGTGCTGGGTTTCTCCTTAGCTAGCTACTGATCCTAGGTGAACAAGGAGACAGACAGAGAAGATCTGTATTGAACCAGAAAACTGTGGCAAAGCTGCCTTAGCCAACCCACAGACATGTATCAGGGCTACAGAGAGAGATAATCTTAGCCACAAGCAGGGTAAAGAGGACTTATTCCTTTCTAACCCCCACTACACATAAACCTCTCCCCAAACCCACCATCATTCCACTATCACTGGACGACTAAGGGAAAGACAGACAAAACTGGTGGTCTTGAGATTAGAAAGACTGGATTGTGCTTCCAGAATTGCCAGAAGAGCAGAAAGAGACCAATATGTATTGGCTAACTATATGGCACAGGCAGGCGATATCATGACATCATAATGGGAAGTCACTGGCTTGGAGAGCAAATGCCACTGGTCACCGCGACCTCAGAGTTAACCTATGTGATCATATAGCCCATGCCCAGAGAGGTGTATTCCTGTTATATTATGTCTGAAGGGTCCAGAGGGGTAACAAGGAAGAAATTAGCTTTATAAAGTGTGGAATGTTTCTTGCATTCTTTAGTCTTCTCCTGAGCAACATATCTAGTTTGCTGACTATATCTCAGTTCCTATATATTAAAACATTTTATGATAGTCATCCACAAATGTGAAATTCAGGCTCTCAAAAAAGGGGAACCTTTCTAAGAATAGGCATTAGACAATGTACTCAGGCACTGAATTCCTATTAACATTTACAGGTATTCTGGCTTTATAACTGCACCCTCCTTTCTGTCATAAGCCTAAGGGAAATGTGTGTGTGTGTGTGTGTGTGTGTGTAAATTCCCAGAACAAATCTGAAGCATTATAGGTCTCTGTATTATCTGTAAGGCCATGCTCTACAAATGTTTCTTTACTCAATATAGGCTTATCTTTAAAAAAAAAAAAAGGTGCAAGGAAAATGCTACTAACCTATGTGGGGAAACCAGTATTTTGCAGGCAGCCTGAATGCTAGCTACATTTAATCACATTTAATCCTTTCTAAAACATTGAGATATGTGATGCTTTATCTCCATTTCACAGAGAGAGAGATCATGGTCCTGAGGGTCTAATTTTCTTGTTCAAAACGACAAGATCTTCGAATAACAAATAGCACAATTCAATATTGCTTCACATACAATAATATTTATCTTATACAGCTGTCAAAGATACAAAATAAGAGCAAGATCTTTTGACTCAGGTTTGTTGTTGTTGTTATTGTTGCTAGTTTTTTGTTTTGTTGGTGTACTGGGGATTGAACCCTGGTCATTCTACCTCTGAGTTATACCAGCAGCCCTATTTTATTTTTTATTTTGAAACAGGGTCTAGCTAAATTACTGAGACTGACCTCTAATCTGCATTCCTCCTGTTTTAGCTCTCAAATACTGAAATTACAGGTGTGTGCCACCATGCCTGGCTAGGAGTTTTGTTTGGTTTTTAATTCACTAACAAGTTTTATCATATCCATTTGCCAATTTTCTTGTATTTATTTTATTTGCTTAAATTTATAATTCAAGTTTAAAAAGTAGTATTTAAGTTCCAGTGGTTTAAGTATAGTAGAACATGTTTGGTAATTGCCAGCAATTGTTAGTTTTTGAAAACGACCTCAGAGTGCAGTGAAGGAATTCTAAGGGCATCACCTATAGCATTCAGAAAACAATTCTCTCTTTTTTAATTTATCAAGTGACTTTGCCCACGTGCACACACACTTTGGAATAATAGTTTTCACACAATTTAAAATTTTTATTTTTCAACATGGCTCACTGTAAAAATGTCCCACATCTTACTTTAGCATTTATAATTCTCTAAGTATCTGGTGGCCTGTTAAACCAACATAGCATGATTTTTCCTACCTTCTCATTCTTCATATCCAAATGTCACTAAATGCTCAAAGTGGTGTCTCTAAGATATCTCTAGAATTTAGCCTCTCTTCTCCATTCCCACTATCTGAGTCTCTGTCCTCAGAATCTTTCTCCTAAACCACTATCCTTATATCTAACTTAGCTGTCCTCTTTTCAGCCTTACCTTACCTATAAATAAGATACATGCTGAAGTGATAGCAATAGTGCCATTCTTTTAAAAAATCTCCTAAACTATATCTTAACCTAAAAAATTGTACCTACCATATTACCAATACTGCCTGTTTGGGAAAGTGAGTATCTCCTCATTTGCCCTAAATATGCCCATGATTATCCATGACTAACTTGTTCACCTACCTCCCCCACCTACCTTGAATCACATCTGGTTGCTTTATCCCAATTTTATCTTGTGTACCATCCAATCTGATGCTGTGACTCGACATAAAAACAAATCACTGCTTGTATTCTAAAATATTAAGGCCATTTACAAAATATGGATCTGTTAATTTTACTTTGCCATAAGAAAATAAAAATTAAAGTTAAATGTCAGTTTAAAAACTCTTAACTAGCATCCAGAACCTGAGCTGTGAAGCCCAATAATTGCACGTGAAAATGCATTAGATATAAAGGGAAAAACTAAGAAGCCAGAAGCTGAGAGACTTGGGACCTTAGCCATGTTTACTAATTGATGTCTACTTTCTTATGGAAGGCAACAAGTGTCATAGATGAACGATGGACATAAATCCCATATTACCTGGCTGAGGGGCCCACATTCCTGACATTGGATAACATTCCAATTAGAAAGATATGCCCAACCTTACCAAAAGGCTCCACTGGGAAAACTGGCTTCCAGAAAGCTCCATTGCATTCATATCCAAATCCCTCACCTACATTATCTTTTTAATATATTTCTACTAACCCTCTTAACAAGTTTTCTGAAGTAATTCCCCACTTGCAATAATACCAATAGTTGCTGGTCATTGGACACTCTCTGCAAAACTTAAACCAACCTGAACTCAAATACTATTTAGTTGAATTATGAAAGTAGTATTTTTTCCCAAAGAATGTAAAACCTCCACATCCCACCCTGTGTGCATATATATGTTTGAAACACATGGAACCTCACTGGGATGTATAATTGCTATACATTAATAAATTATGAAAAAATAAATATAAAAAGTGAAATCTGATTGAAATTGAAGTTATACATCTTTTCTTAAGGAGAAAAGAATGTAGTATATTTTATAATCCAAACTGAAATCAGTTATATTTTCTTAAGGAAGCATATTCTGCTCTGTAGACAATCAGAGCCTCCTCTGGAAGTCCCAAGGAAACTTCGTCCATCTCTTGGTTGAATGTGACAGTGAAGAAGGCCATGGGGGACACAGGTGAGTCAGGCAGAGGATGCGGGAGCCCCATCAAGCGTTCCTTAGCCGTTCAAATTCTCACATCACATGATGGATGCAAGTTCATTCAATAAACACTAAGCCAATTCACAAAGTTTGCTAGTGACTGTTCCCAAAACTTATCTCCATTGAGTTGTTGCTTTGCTTGTAACCAAGTCATGTACCCCCCAAATCTCCCTCCCTCAGCTAAGTCCCTCCTCTTCTCCTTTTTTTTTTCATTTTTTGGTACTGGGGAATAAACCCAGGAGCAGTCTACCTCTTAGTTACACCCCCAGACCTTTTTCTATTTTTTATTTTGAAATAATATTTCAAAATATTTTCCTAAGGGGCTAGCCTCACTAAGTTGCTGAGGCTAACCTCAAACATGTGAGCCCCTTGTCTCCACCTCCCAAGTACTGGGATTACAGGTGTGTACCATCAGGCCCAGATCCTTCTTTCCTCATTTAATCTGAGACACTACTTCAAAGAAAATGATTTGAGGGACAATTTCTCAGGTTGGAATACACGAGAAAAGAAATAGACACATCTAAATGCAGTTATCTCCCTCTAATCTGATTTCATTGTCCACTAATAATGGAAAATCTGCCAATCATGATTCTTGTTTTAAAACCCAGAACAGAACTGATAAGAGAATAATTTTATATTTCCACTTATTTAATTTGATGACCTACGAGATTATGGTGACAAAAATAATACAGTTCTAGTTTATGTTTCTGGTTTTACATTCATGTGAACCAATCTATTGATTTAAAGTAATCTCATTTAGATTCTTTATGGTACTAGGAGAAAAAAAAAACTTTCTAGTTAATCGGAAACTTTCATAGTGAAAATACCAAGACTTTTTTTCCTCAAATGGTTAAATTGGCATTAAAAGACATTTAAAAGTAAGTTATAATTTTCACACCACACTCCCTCATAGCTCTAGTTGTTTTTCAAGTAGCACCTTTTCCCTAAGCAGTACCACATGTTTTATAGACTGTAAGTTACTAATCAAAAGGGTAACTATGCTTTAAATTTGAATATATTTCACTTATCTTAAAGGTAAATGCTATTTTGAGTTTTCTGCACTTTCAGATTTTTTTTCACCTCTAAAAAGTAAGTTAAGTTTCCTTCTGGATATAATAAACTGCCAACAACCTCAACATATTTTTTAAGCTAGTAGCTGAAAGGAAAAGATAGAAAGAGGGAGGTTGTTTTATGAGATCAAACCTTTGGTCTTTCTGTGTCAAAAATCTTACCTACAGTGGTGACCATTATCTAATGACTTACAAGGTGAATGGAAATGCACTTTTTTTGAATTTTGGTAACTTTGAGGAATCATACATAGAGATAAATTTACTATAAATATTTGTGGGAATGTGCACATAGAAAGCTCTATGAGCATGATGGCAAGCGATCTTAAAAGTATAAAACATTCCATTAGGACATGGATTTGAAAAATAAAGTGGGTTTTGGTACCATAAGAATAAAACAGCTAAATGATTGCCTAAATTTTTATTTTCATCCAGTTGCAAGATATGTCAGAGATCTAGACACCCCTTTAAAATGCGTAACACATGTGGAAAAAAAACCCTAAAAGGTAGATTCAGCTAAGAACATATTCAGCATAATTAATCATATCAGTCTTTTAACTCTTCTACCCTTTATTTCTCCCAGGACTTTGAGCATGTGTCTCAATGTCAGATGTTGGACTTTCTTTAAAGATTGTGGTTGGAGCACTTTCCTGATAGAATGCCAGACCTTTCAGTGATTTCTCACTAGCCAGGCTGGTGCCCTCTTCAATAGGTCTTTGGCTTACTGCTACAAACTGCCCTCCAATTTCTTGGACCACTGTTCCTCATTTCTGCTGAATAATAGGTCACTGGAAAGGAGAAAAGACAAAGGAAGCATTCTTTCCCTATTGCTTCCTTTTTTAAAGAATTTAAATAATTCTTTAAAATAATTATTCTTTAAAGAATTTAAAGAATTTAAATAATTCTTTAAATAATTATTTCAGTTAGAGCATTGTGTATGTTATTGTAAAATATTTCACTCAGTTACTTTTTAATTCATTAGCATCATCTTAATTCATACTTCCCTATACCTTTTAAACCACAAATAAAATGGCAAAATAGAAAGACCAAGTTTTTCTCAATAAAATCAGCTTGCAACACTCATTTTGGAAAACACAAATGCCTTAGGAATCAAGTTGCAAACAAATTTGTTTCAAAATAAGGTGGAGATTTTGACATTTTGCTGGTATCTGGGTGTATTTGCTGCCATTACCTAAGGGGATTGACTTTGATACAGTGTATGAATTAGTGCTATTTACTAATGCAAAGATTACCTATCATCGGAGCTGTTTAAGAGCAGCCTTCCCAGAAGTGAAATTAGTTCAACTAGATCCTCAGGGGTGCTGGCCCCAGGGGACGGGTTCCAGTGACCTGCAGCTCTGTGCTGTTTGCCGTACTGTCTGAGGGATTGGCCAATTATGTGCTCTCTGGCTAAGAGCTGCTCTCCAGCTAGAGAAGAACATGAGAGGGCATGAAAACACTTCTCGAACTTAAGTGATAATGAGATATTTCTAAAAAGGATGGAAGGAACAACCGAATGCAGAAGTTAAAAAGAAAGAAAAGCAGGATTTTTAAAGATTCAAGGAGAATAAAACCAGAGGCCAAAGACTAAGGAGTTAATATGTTAGAAAAAATGAATAAGAGGATACATTTGCATTCCCAGATCTGTATAATTAAGAGTTGCTTGACTATAGCTGTTTCTAGGGTTTTCCAAACTTTTCTGAACACTATATTAGGAAAAAATTAATTGAGCATACCCTTTCAGTTATATGGAATTGTTTTTAATTATCCACAAACACTTGGGCTAACATATTGCACACATTTTAAAATATATACAACATATAATTCAAAAGAGAGACAAATATTTTTTATAAATCATTTACTTGCAAGCATACAAAAAACTTACTTACTCTAAGTGCTTCAGTTTTTGCTAGAGCATTCAAAGTTCCTAAGTAGAATGCACTTTAGTACTCGGCCTTAAGAACTGTCATTACCATTTTAGCTAAAAATAAAATCCCTGAAAACACTTAAATACAACTGATTGCATCATTGGTTACATTAATAATCATGACACACATTTCTCAATCCACATGTAATTAGGGTAAGATTATGTTGCAATTATGCTTTATAATAAATTTTTGTAGTCCTTTGGTGGTTGTTCTTAGGAACTGGTTAGAAAATGGTTTCTGGATGTTTTTATGTGAATAGCAATATGCATTTTTATGAGTAATATATTTGCAACAAAACTTTTTCAAATATCTCTCTTCTAAATGCTTTCTCCTTGGCATGTGTTTCTTACTTTCAAAAAAATAAATGTCATCTTTACCAAGAAAGGTCTAATTAAATGTGATTATTTAGCCGGACATGGTGGTGCACACTTGTAATCCCAGTACTTGGAAGGCTGAGACTGGAGGATCTGGGTTTGTGGCCAGCCTCAGCTACTTAGTGAGGCCCTCCACAACTTAGTGAGACCTGGTTTCAAAACAAAGAACAAAAAATAGGGCTTGGGGTGTAGCCCGGAGGTAGAATGCCCCTAGGTTCAAGCCCCAGTACCACAAAAAAATGTGATTATTTTAAAAACTAAATTCCAGGTGGTATGTAACAGTGTGATTAGATTAGAATGTTTTTATTTTTAGCGACTTGTTCAATATATGTCTTACAGAAAACTGAAGTCTAAGCTCCAGCAGTTATCTTTGACCTGAGGCCTCTTTGCAGGAATATCTTAAAGCAACTTGCTTATTTTGTGAAGTTAGTTGTATTAAAACCAAATACTATAATTTTTCATTTTAATAACAAAAACTGAGACAGCCAGCATCAATCTCATTATTGATATAATAAAAATTTTGTCTTCACTGTTAAATAAAAGTAGCTATAAAGTTCTAATATTTTCTTTGTGGACTTCAATGGATTATCCATCCTGTGACCCTTCTATGCTTGTACTCCATTTTGAAGATCACTGGTTCAAACAATTATAGATTAGTTTAACATGTACATATCAGGTTGAAAACCCTTAGGGATAGAGATGATGAGAAAAAGGTGGAATCATAGGAGAGAAACAAATATTTTTATGGATTAGGAGTTTTACTTACAACCAATGAAGTTAGCTATTTCACTGATTAGAGACCTGAGGCTCAAAGATCTTGAATAATCCAAAAAAAAAAAGTCATACAGTTCCTAAGAGCCTTAGGACCTTGCTATTTTGTAGGTGACATTCTCACTAGTGACTCTGTTAAAAGAAGATGAAGATTGCTAAATGCAAAACTGGTATGAATAATAAGGTATCCTCCTTGAGACAGGAGAGAATGTTTTTTTTTTTTTTTTTGCGGTACCGGGGATTGAACCCAGGGGCATTCTACCTCCGCGCTACACCCCCGGCCCTATTTTTTATACTTTATTTTTGAAACCGGGTCTCACGAAGTTGCAGAGGGCCTCACTAAGTAGAGAGAGAGAGAGACAGGGAGAGAGAGAGAGAGAGAGAGAGAGAGAAAGGGAGAGAGAGAGCTGAGGCTGGCCGCGAACCCGGATCCTCCGGTCTCTGCCTCCCAAAGTACTGGGATTACAAGCATGCGCCACCACGCCCAGCTTGTTTTTTAAAAAAATACATTTGATAGTCACAATTGTAAGTTCCTGAACCTTAGAATGCTTGATTCCATTCCTTTGATCCGGCAGAACAATACTTAGGGCTTAAGAAGCCAAACAGCATCTATGTCCATTCATGTCAGTAGTAATCATGGAGGACATGGTGCTCTAGATATAAACTACTTGCCAGAATCTACAATAAGGTCTCAATCATTTGGTACACATTGGTTTGAAACATTTCTAGGTGTCGGGCACAAATGATATATTGGAACAAAATAGACATAATCACTAGCATTTTGGCATTGTGTTTAAAAGATACGATCTTTAAATAATGAAGCCAATAATTGCTCAACTTTAAATAAAACTTATGAAAAAGTTATGTGGGATCATGAAGGTTAAAACTAAGGAAAATTGTCAGTACAGAGGTAATAGGAGACTTCTCCAAGATCGGAAGGATGATGTGGAGTTATCCAGCTGAGGGGAGAGGGGAGAGGGGAGCGTGTTCTGGTCAGGGGTGACCATCTGTTCAGGGTCTGTCTGTGGAGGGAAGATGGTGTGACCCAGGAACTGACAAGAGACAACTGTGACTAGTTATCAAAGAGTGAAGAGGAGTAGTGTGTGTGTAGTATGAGCCGGGAGATATAGATACTAATAAACTATAGACTCTTAGAAGATTAACATAATTTTAATCTCTATTTCATGAAGAGTGAGGTATTGTTAAAGATTTTAATTAGAGACTGTGGTCACAGTCATTTTAAAAATATTATAGTAGCCAAAATATGCAGAACTAGAGGAGGCAAAGTTGAATTAAGAATGGTGAGTTAAGGAAACATAGAAGTAGAATTGAGAGTTCAATGCTGTCATAGAATACCCAGTTGAGGAGAGGTTACATATATACTGTAGAGACAGAAGATAACTAATACAGCAGAAAGAAAAAATAATCTATAGGTTACCCCCAAAAATAAGGGAAGGGATAGTAACAATTCAGAGATCAACTAGAGAGAGACAGCAAGAGATATACAGAAAGAGTTTAAAATCTCAAGTATTCAGTAAGGTTGCAAGATATAAGATCTATACTATATTTCTGTAAGCTAGCAAGGAGCATTAGAAAAATGAAATTGACAAAACAATTCTATTTAAAAAGCATAAAAATACTTAGATATAAAGTTAACAAAAGGAATTCAAGATTCATACATTTAAAATTACAAAATACTGTTGAAGGAAATTAAAATATAAATTATCATGCATCAGGAGAGATAATATTGTTAAGATAGCAATACTCCCCAAATTGATCTACAGATTCAATGCCATTCCTATCAAATTTCCAGCTGGCTATTTTAGGAAATTGGCAAGCTGATACTATAATGTATGTGTAAATGCAAGGGACTCAAAATGACCAAAATAGTCTTCAAAAAGAACAAAGTTGCAAGAGTCACACTTTCTGATTCCAAAACTTACCACAAAACCGCAGTACTTGTACTACTACATACTACTACTCTATGGTAGTACTTGTATAGGGCTAGATGTATAGATTAAAGGAAAAGAATTGAAAGTTCAGAAATAAAATGACTATAAGCCAGCTGATTCTAGACAAAGGTGCCAAGATAATTCAACAGAGAAAAAATAGTCTTTCTATAAATGGTGCTGAGACCATTGAATATCTTCATGAAAAGAATGAAATTGGACTCCCAGCTCACACCATACACAAAACTACCTCAAAATGGATCACAGATATAAATGTAAAAGCTAAAACAATAAAACATAAAAGAAAACATAGGAGTAAATGTTTGTGACTTCCATTAGTGTTTCTTAGCTATGACACCTAAACATAAGTAACAAAAGAAAAAAGGAAGTAGACTTCAGCAAAATTAAAAACATGCAACAAAAATAATGCCACCAAGAAAATGAAGACGACCCCCAAAATGGGTAGAAATCTTTGCAAATCATGTATCTTATAATGGAATTTTATCCAGAATATTTAAAAATGTGTTTAATTCAATAATAAAATGATAACCCAATTTAAAAAGTGACAAGGGCCGGGCGTGGTGGCGCACGCTTGTAATCCCAGTACTTTGGGAGGCGGAGACCAGAGGATCTGGGTTCGCGGCCAGCCTCAGCTTTCTCTCTCTCTCTCTCTCTCTCTCTCTCTCTCTACCTAGTGAGGTCCTCCGCAACTTCGTGAGACCCAGTTTCAAAATAAAGTATAAAAAAATAGGGCCAGGGGTGTAGCGCGGAGGTAGAACGCCCCTGGGTTCAATCCCCGATACCACAAAAAAAAAAAGTGACAAGGTATCTGAATACACATATTTACAAAGAATATACATGAATGGTCAATAAACACATGAAAAGATGTTTCCATTAGGAGACTTCAAATACTACTTCAAACCCAGCAGGATGCTTAGAGGTTTGGGTTTTTTTGTTGTTGTTGTTGTTGTTTTTTGTTTTGTTTTTTTTTGTAAGTATGAGGAAGGATATAGAAAAATAGAAACTCTCATGCAGTTCATTTGGGAATGTAAAATGATCCAGCTTCTTTGGAAAAGAGTTTGGTAGTTCCTCAAAATGTGAATCAGAGTTACCTTGTGATCTAGCAATTCTACTTCTAGGTATAGAGTCAAGAGAAATAAAAATATACACCCCAAACAAAAACGTGTACATCAATGTTCACAGAAGCCTTATTCATAATAGCCTTAAAGTTGAAACAGTAAAAATAGCCATCAACTGTTTAATGGATGAAGTGTTGTATATTTATTCAGTAGAATATTTTTGGCATTAAAAAGAGATAAAAATGATACATGCTACAACATGGATGAGCTTTGAAAATATGCTAAATCAAAATAATGAAAGATCACATATCATATGATTCCATTTATATAAAATGTCCAGAAAGAGACCCAAAAAAGGGAGTAGATTAGTAGTTGTCCATGGCTGGGAGGATGGTGAATGAGGCTAAAAAGAAGAGGGCTTTTTGGTCAGTGGACAAAAATATTCTAAAATCACCTGCAAATATACTAAGAAACATTGTATTGTGTAGTTTAAAGTAATGAATTGCATGATATACTAATTGAATCAATGAAACTATCTTTAAATGTTATGCACTTAAAAATGGATTGGAATTTGAAATGTGAAATATGTGGGAGGGGATTAATGATGATAACTAAATGTTTTCTTTGTTAACGTGGGTGGATTTTGCTGCCAATCACTGAAAGAGCTACTTGGTTTGGAGAAGGATGGCATGAATTAAATTTTGAACATGCCGAGTTTGAAATGCTTATGAAATATTCAACTAGGCCGATGAATATACACATCTAGAATACATAGGTTATGGAAATTTGGTAGTCCTTAGCATATAAATGGAAATTGAAGCCAAAGATTTCTATATTTAAGGAAGTGTACAGTAAAAGGGGAGAGGACCCAGGACTGAGTTTTAAAGAATTCTGATCATAACAAAAGGAACTTTAGATAATTGAGGAGAGAGACCAGTAGAATAGTGGTACAGGATGTGAGGAAGAATGTATGGAGGGGGAAAAGAAGAACTGATAAAGGAAACAGTTCAAATAATGCTATGTCTGTACATGAAATATCACTAGCAATCTCACTAATATGTACGGGAAGGGGTTGGCTGCAGGGTGGGATCTGAAGGGAAACACACCAAGTCTCGTGTGGTATTGCTGGCCTGTAAACCCAGTACTTGGGAGGCTGAGACAGGATTGCAGGTTCGTGGCCAGCCTCAGCAATTAAACGAGGCCCTCCACAACTTAGCAAGACCCTGTTTCAAAACAAAAAATAAAAAATAGGACTGGGGGAATAACTCAGAGGTAGACTGCTCCTGAGTTCAATCCCCAGTACTACACACACACACACACACACACACACACACACAAGAAAAATGAATTCCAAACATTGGCTGGAAAGAGGAGCATAACTAGAAATGGGAAATGACCTGCTCAACATGTCTTCACTAAGCAGGAAAAAAAAAGGACCAACTGATGGAATTATAGATGTGGATAATTTAGGAAAATTTCTGAAAAATTTAAGATGCCCAAAAAGTAGCATGGTTTGTCTCATTCATATTCAACTATATTTGGAGCATACTTTTCAATCATGTGGCAATTTTAAATAAAATAGAGAACCCCTCCCCCTGGTGCTGGGAACATGGGGAGGGTGAGCCCTTGGCCCCGCCCCCAGAGACACCCCCCCAGTGCTGAGGACACGGGGCAGGTGAGCCCTAGGCCCTGCCCCTGGAGAACCCCAGCACTGGGGACATGGGGTGGGCGAGCCCTCGGCCCTGCCCCCAGAGAACCCCTCCGCCCAGTGCTGTCAACACGGGATGGGCGAGCCCTTGGCCCTGCCCCTGGAGAACCCCTCCTCCGGGCGCTGGGAACACGGGGCAGGTGAGCCCTTGACCCCGTTCCCAGAGACTCCCTGGTGCTGGGGATGTGGGGCAGGCGAGCCCTTGGCCCCACCCCTGGAGAACCCTTCCCCTCAGCACTGAGGATGCAGGGTGGGTAAGCCTTGGCCCTGCCCCCAGAGACATTCCCCCCCCCCGCACTTGGGATGCAGGGCAGGTGAGGCCTCGGCCCCCACCCCCAGTAAACCCCTTACCCCAGCACTGGAGACGTGGGGCGGGTGAGCCCTCGGCCCCACTCTCAGAGAACCCCTCCTCCCCAGCACTGGGGACACAGGGCAGGTGAGCCCTTTGTCCCACTCCTGGAGACCCCCCGGCGCTGGGGACACCATGTGGGAGAACCCTGGGCCCCACCCCTAAAAACCTCCCCCGGCACTGGGGATGCAGGGTGGGCAAGCCCTTGACTCCACCCCAGAGAACCCCTCCCCCAAGTGCTGGAGACACAGGGCGGGTGAGCCCTTGACCCCACCTCTGGAGAACCCCTCACCCTGACACTGGGGATGTGGGGCAGGTAAACCCTTGGCCCCACCCCCAGAGACTTCCCCCAGTGATGGGGACGTGGGGTGGAGAGCCCTGGGCCCCATCCTCAGAGACCCCCTGTGCTGGGGACACAGGGCAGGCGAGTCTTTAGCCCCACCCCCTGAGAACCCCTCCTCCCCCGGTGCTGGAGATGCGGGGCGGGTGAGCCCTTGGCCCCGCCTCTGGAGAAGCCCTCACCCTGGCACTGGGGACATGGGGAGGAGGAGTTCTCGGCCCCGCCCCATAGTAACCCAGTGCTGACATCAGGGGAGGATGATCCACGACCCTGCACAGAAGGGACCACAGATAGAGAGAAAACCTCAGATGAGTGAAGAAGGTGAACTAACGGGGAGATGGTAGGGAAGGAGAGGGAAACAAACTGGAGCACAGGATGGACTTACACAAAGATATCAAAGTCAACTACTTTGCTGAAAAACGGGAAGGAGGGAGGGGGAAGCAGGGGGATGGGAATTGGGGAGGGCTAATTGACCGATGAGTGCATGTATACATCAACCACCCTGAAATCCTTCACGATGTATGTTTGCAATGCACTAATAAAAAAAAACTGAAAAAAAAAAGAAAATAGATTATACTATGAAATATTCTATATGCAGTATTACTGTTTCTTCTTTGTTTACCAGCCAATCTTATAAATGAATACTTAAGTTTGAGAAGTATCTCATTATATGATGAGAGTTTGATACAAAGGGATAAGAAAAGTATGGCTAAGAAAAGTACGGATATTGTAACGTGGACCAGGCATTTGAGGAACAGATAATTTCCCACGTTTACAGCTTTGTACTAATACTTCGGAAAGCTCATGCTGATTATGTGACTCATCTGCCATGTGAAAGCCAATGCCACTGCTTACAACACAGGAGACAGGTCAGGCAGTGGTCGGGCTGCCATTGCCCAGTCGCTCACAAAACATTACATGTCATCAAGTCACATTTATTTTTTACTGGGCTACAGAATGTCAAAGAAAAGAAAAAGGACATTTTAAAGGTTAGTGTTATATCATGCCAAAGGACACACTGGAAGTCTTTCTTTTATTTGAAAAATATAACTAGAGGTTATAGCCATGCTATTGTTTCTATTGTCATCTATTTTACTTTGTTATTTGATCTGATTAGGAGAAAAAGGAAATAGGTCATGTCTGTTGCCATTTTGCTCTACAGACAAGTCATTGTGTAAATAAAAAAGTAGATGCAGCATATCAGTTCAGCCACCTAGAACAAGAAAAATCCCTGCGATTTCGATGTGTCCTTGGTAAATCAATAAATTTAATGGGTTAAATCTTGGTCTAATTCCATAAGCAAAGGAAAGTTGAATTCCTATCAGTGAGTGACGTGCCTTAGAGCATCTATCTTGATGCTAAAGAACAACAGCTGCCTTGTTTGTTTGTCCATATGTCATTTCCACAATAGTTTATTGTGAAATTACTATGTGCCCAAAGTTTTACCAGACACAATACAAAAATATTTATCTTCAAAGAGGTCACAGTTCAGTTGGTAAATAAGGTGACCAGAGAAATCCCTTAATAGGTCCTTTAGCCCTTCATCTTCTGCCATTAGTAAACATCACTTCATGTTACTAACATCAACAGGAGTTCTAAAGAGCGGATTTGTTGAACTAACAATGCCTGGCATTGTTCAACTGATAGCTTGGGGAAGAGCAAAAGATGCTACTCTGCGATTAAAAAAAAAAATCCTCATCTTCACACCCTGAAGGTAGCAGTTAAAGGGTTTCTGCCTTAAATAACAAAACACATCAACCAACACTAACTTAAACTATAAGAAATCTTGGAATATTGTTATTTCACGCAAGAAGAGGTCAGGAGGTGGAACGGGCTGAAGTCTCAGTGGTCTGCTTTCTCTTTCTCCGCTGTTCTCTGGGGTCTGCACTCCCCAAGGAACAGCCGGCAGCAGGATGATGAGATGTGGTAGTGCCACTTACCACAACCAGACACACAACTGCCCCAATTCAGAAGGAAAATAGCATTTGGTTTGGTGTCTCTGCCTTAGAATAAAGTAAACATTCCTTTACCATATGGGATAGATGTCCACTCCTTGACCAATCACTGGAAAGGAGAATGAGATTGTCATAATTTATTTTGAGTCTAAAGCAATTTAAGATCTAATCCTAAAACTAAGAATAAGGTCACCTTTGTCATAAAAGAAGTGGGAGAAAACTCAAGGTTAGGATGATAGATAATGAGTAACTATTTGATTATCATGAGAACTACTTGATTATCATGAGAAATTTATCATAATGTAATAAGTAATAGTTTACTAATTATATAAATTAGTTTAGATAAATGTGTAGACCAAAAAGTACAGAGATCACGTCTGTCCAAAATAACAGGAGGATCAGGTCTCTGGACTAAGTTGTGTATCACTTCCTGGGGAAGTCCAGCCAACACCTTTCAGATAATGCAAGAGTATGGACAGCCAAAGCAGGTGGGTGGGCTTAGGTCAGAGCTGTTACTCTTCAGTAAGTGACCTCCACAGCAGAACTAGCAACTCTATGATACAACTGGACCAGTGGTTTTCAAAGTACTGTCCTCAGACCAGCAAGATCAGCATCACCAAAGAACTTGTTAAGTAGGCTAATTCTTGGACCCTACCTCAAACCTAGTGAGTCAGAAACTCTGGATGTGAGGCCATGTGTGTTAAAGTTCTCCAGGAGCTTCTGATCCCATTAACACTCGAGAACTATTGAAAACAACTTTGTGTAGTTAACTTTTTATTTTCCCAATTGGGACAATTTATGTGAAGCTTCTCTCTCCCACTGTAGCCCCATAGTTCTGGTATCTTCATATTACTATTATTGCCTGTGTTTCTTTCTCACTTCTGTCCATACCTCAAAAATCAAAATTGATTCTCTCACCTACTGGATCAGCTTCTGGAAATTAATGTCTAGAAATGTATTCTCCAATAGGGTAGCAGCAGCCTCATACAACTGTTGAAATTGGAATTGAAATTAAATAAAATTAAAAATTCAGACACATGAGCCACATTCCAAATGCCCAATACTCACATGGAGCAAATAGGTACCCTATTGGGCAACATAGATATTTCCATTACTGTAGAATACTCTACTGGAGGAGAATGAACTAGAGCATTAAAATTCATATTTCCAAGTACACACTTTAAGTAACATGTACTAAAACCTACTGCTTCTATATAAAAGTGGCATCGGTCCAGAATATATTCAATTGCAGGGAGAAGAGTTATTCACCCTTAACTCTCTTTTATAATGGTTGTGCTTTTCAGTTTTGGAAATATGCCAGACAAGCATACTCTGTTTAAAGACAAGCATATTTTGATTTTGTTCTGAAGACAAAAAAATAAATTGACTAAATTCCCTTTAAAAACACATGAATTCTGGCCAAATATATTGTTTTCAATGTATAACTGAGCTCATAAGAAAGGAATGTGTAGGGTGTGGAAATCTCCAAAGGATATGCAAATTTGTCAGTCTTGGAAACTGGGAAGCCAGGTTTCTAAAGGCAGTTCAATAATAGGACACACAAAATTTTGGTGGGAAATGGAAACTGAAATGTTTACATAAATTTGGAACTATTAAAATCTACTGCCTCAGTGAAAGAGTGGGGCTAGAAAACCAGTAAAGAAAAAAAAAAAACAGTATCATGAGGATTTTAGCCACAGGTCAGCCCTGACAAAGGTTGGCGACCCAAATGCACATTATCTATCAAGTTGGTTCACAAGACCCTAGAATCTCTGAAAGATGTAAATGAAAATCCTCTCCCAAATAATGCAAATTCAAAGCCAGACCTCTCAGGATTCCCACACAGGGCCCTACCCAAACTCTTTAGAAAGCAGGCTTTTATGAATAAGTAGCTGAGCACAGTTGATATATGAATTAAGAAAAGGAGGACAGCAAGAAAAAGGTAGAAGAGGAGGGAATGGGATGATCACAGAGGACCAGGGTAAAGGTATGAGCTTTATTTCCTGGAAACTGAAGAACCACCAAAATGTTCTTAACAGAAAAAGTCATGTGATCATATTTTGTTTTAGAAAACTCATTCCAAATATTATAGGTTATTCTAACTTTTGCTGGTATTTTAGTGAAAGGGTTTGAAATTTTCATGCCTACCCACAGGTGCTCTAAGATTTAAGAAAACTGCCCTGAGATATGGGGTGATACCTGAATCTTGCCTTCATAATGCCATTTTGCAGTTTAAAATAATTTAGCAGACTTGACTACAAGATGATACTTTTAAAATGATTAAAATAGCTAAGTACATCTTAAAAATATTTCCTGATCTCAATACATATAGCAAATAGCACATACTTTGTGTGGAATTGTGAGACAGAAAACACTTTGATTACCTGTATCTTCTGCTAGTCAGTCACTGAATAGTCTTGTTCTCCAATAAGCTTATTGCAAAAAGCTTCATTGCACTATAAAACAACAATCTGCTTCAATATAGCTTTTTTTTGTAGAGCAAAGCAAAGGAAAACACATGCCCCCCAAAAAGGAAAGGAAAAAAAGAAAAAAGAAAAGAAAAGAACTTTGAATTAGCCTTCTGTCTCTCTCTGTAAGCAAACTTTAACTTTTTCCATGCAATTTGTCATGGAATATTAATTTTTTCCTTTCTCTGCTCATGAACAAGCAGAAAAATAGAAACAAATAATATAGAATGCTGCCAATTTTGACATTTGTAAAAACCCTACAGTGGTATTTTTCAAACAGTGGTTTCTCTTTTATTTAAACTTTAAATTTTAATTTGTCTTTTTTTTTTTTGCGGTACCGGGGATTGAACGCAGGGGCGTTCTACCTCCGCACTACACCCCCGGCCCTATTTTTTTATACTTTATTTTGAAACCAGGTCTCACGAAGTTGCAGAGGGTCTCACTAGGTAGAGAGAGAGAGAGAGAGAGAGAGAGAGAGACAGGGAGAGACAGAGAGAGAGAGCTGAGGCTGGCCGCGAACCAGGATCCTCCGGTCTCCGCCTCCCAAAGTACTGGGATTACAAGCGTGCGCCACCACGCCCGGCTAATTTGTCTTTTTAATGTGAAAACTCTTCAACTTTCCCACACGCCTACCACCACCACCACCACTTGCTCTGGTATTATTTATCTCTCACTTCCCACATATCCATACATATTTTTAAAAATCAATTTTCTATCATTTTCCTTAAAAGCTTCAGAATTTCTGGCTACCAACCTATTGTTTTCCTTTGAAGGATCGTAGATTTATTAATATTCAAATTATTTCCTGAATGTAACCTTTTGCCCACTTTGTTATTCAATATAAGATCTCACTCAGATTTCCTCTACTGTGGTTTGTGTGTGGGGGTGCTGATGGAAATTTCTTAACTATGAATGTGATTAAGTTGTCAATGAGGTACTAATGAATACCTCAGGGTTTTGAGGAACTCATTGGTAAAAATAAATTAATTTAAAGAAAATAAAGAGCCGGGCGTGGTGGCGCACGCTTGTAATCCCAGTACTTTGGGAGGCGGAGACCAGAGGATCTGGGTTCGCAGCCAGCCTCAGCTCGCTCGCTCGCTCTCTCTCTCTCTCTCTACTTAGTGAGGCCCTCCGCAACTTCGTGAGACTGGGTTTCAAAATAAAGTATAAAAAATAGGGCCGGGGGTGTAGTGTGGAGGTAGAACGCCCCTGGGTTCAATCCCCGGTACCGCAAAAAAAAAAAAAAGAAAATAAAGAAATGTGATGGCTATTATACAAGTGAATTGATTTATTAGGATTTGTATCCGCCACATAGATGTTATTGTTTTCTATTTTTAGTTGTAAAGCCTGATGTTGACTGTCATAGTCCATCTTCACTTGCTATAAGCAAATGCCCGAGATAGGATAATTTATAAACAATGGAGGTTTGCTTATCTGATGGTTCTAGAAGCTGGGAAGTCCAAGAGCCTGGTGCGGGTATCTGGTGAGGACCTTCTTACTGCATCATAACATGGCCAAGGATCTCATACGGTAACATAGAGCAAGGGTGCTAGCTTGGATTGTTTTTCCTCTATAAAACCACTAATAGCATCATGGGGACTCCACCCTCATGACTTCATCTAATTAATCCCAGTACTTGGGAGGCTGAGACCAGAGGATCTGGGTTCGCGGCCAGCCTCGGCTACTTAGTGAGGCCCTCCGCAACTTAGTGAGACCCTGTTTCAAAAAATAAAGAACAAGCTGGGCGTGTTGGCGCACGCTTGTAATCCCAGTACTTTGGGAGGCGGAGACTGGAGGATCCGGATTTGCAGCCAGCCTCAGCTCTCGCTCTCTCTCTCACTGTCTCTCTCTCTCTCTCTCTCTCTCTCTACTTAGTGAGGCCCTCCGCAACTTCGTGAGACCCGGTTTCAAAATGAAGCATAAAAAATAGGGCAGGGGGCGTAGCGCGGAGGTAGAACGCCCCTGCGTTCAATCCCCCGTACCGCAAAAAAAAAAAAAAAGAAAGAAAGAAAGAACAAAAAAT
>PVJS01029992.1:0-24399 GCA_004027185.1 Glis glis | reverse complement strand
TGTATCACACTGGCAAGCTTGGTGTGTGCATTATACTAAGTTCTCCTTGAGTGGCTTCTGACCAGGCTCCTTACATTAGATGCCAATTGCTATTCCCTTTATATTCCTTTTTGTAAATTTTCAGAGTTTTTTAATGTCGACATAAGCCATGGCAGGAGAATAAGAGGTGCTGATACAGGTCATTTGGATAGGCAGCCTGTATTCATGGGTGCAAATCCCACCAAAACCCTACACCTTCTGAGGTATGGCTGTTAATTCAAAGACTTTATGATATTATTAGAAGTGTGGTCTATTTTGATTGCTTAAAGGAGCTTCCCATATTACTCAATATTTTGCCATGAGTCAAACTTGAAGATGTTTAATATCATTTAAGTAATCATTATATATACATATATGCAAATGTACACACACACACACACACACACACACACACACACAGTGTATGTGATACTGGGTATTGAACCTAGAGGTATTCTACCTCCAAGCTATGTCTCCAGCTCCTTTTATTTTTTGTTTTGAAATAGGGTCTCACTAGATTGCTGAGAGTCTTGTTACATTGCTGAGGCTGTCCTTGAACCTTTGATCCTCCTGTCTCAGCCTCTCAAGCACTGGGATTACAGGCATGTGCCACCATGCCCAGCATCATTATATATTTTAAAACTGGTTTAATATTATAGTTAAATTATTGCGAGGAGAGGTAGAATGACTGCCTTTTTCATTCATGTCTTAATTTGAACTTGAGCTCAATTAACCTAAATACATTGAAATACATTGAACATCTGGCCTTTCACACATGGAATGAAAGTAAATTTTTCTCAGGTAAATCTATAATCAGTGATTTCAGTAGATTAAGTTGAACTAAATGGATATGTCTTCCTTTCTACTCCAGTTTCATTGAAATGACTAGATGTATGTATGTGTACATAGGTCTTTAAAATAATGTGTGTATCTATTCTAGATTATGACGAAAAAAGTCAAGGCATAACCATTTGCTATAATTAGGGATTTTAATGAATTTCCTAGAAGACAGAAAGCAGTTGGGATCAGATTTGATAAAGAAAGAGGAGTTATGAAAATGTACCTCAAAGCAGGCATGGAAGAAAACTCCTACAGAAGTAGAAGTGTTCCCAGTGATGCTCCAAGGTTAAGGATAAAAAACTGAAGAACTGATTGGGTTGAAAGCAGTGCTGGTATTTGGCCCTACAGAGTACAACCATACTAGCGTTCTCATAATTAAAATACCATAGCAAGTTGATAAATAGCCACTTCTATGAACCCCAGGCTCCCAGCACCCCCAGACCTCCCCATGATTCAGCATTCAACGGGTTAACACTTGGCACACAGTTGGCCTTTGGGACCTTCCTATTCTGATTATTAGGTGCCCGTGTTAAATACCACACCCAGTGTGATACTGTTCAGGGACATTAAAAATGTTATTTGGAATGGCTGGTCTCTATTTCTGGACCCCCATTTCCTCTGACACACCTCTTCAGGGTGTAGCCTAGGAGCTGCTTTTTTTTTCAGAAGTGAACATCCTGTATTTGGAAAGCCACCAGCTTAGATATTAAGCCTAAGAAGAAAGCATAGTAGAATTTGAATTAGTTCCGGAGCCTTCTTAGCAGATATGGAGGAAGATAGATGGAAATGAAGTTTCTCAGGAGGACACAATAGTATTTAGCACTTTTTGCACATTTACTGTGTTTCAGGAACTGTTCTAGAAGATTTACATGTATAAACTTACTGCTATCATCCAAGAACTCAGTGAGGAAGTTTATTATTAGTACCTCCATTGAACAGATGAGGAAATTAAAGCCCAGGAAGGTATAGATACTTGACAGAGGGCACAGAGTAGTCAGTGGCAGAGCTGGAGCTCCCTTCAGTCCTCCAGCCCTATTCTTACCTGCTGCGAAGTCCTACCTCTCAAATACCTTAAAGTGCTTCACACCCGGAAGAAGACATCCATGTTTCAGTGCGTAGAGGTCCTGGCTCACTTGCTCACTATTGTCCGCTGATAACCTTTCTGTAAACTCCCTATTGGCAAAAGTAGACAGAGTTGGTTATTGCTGTCCTTCACCTTTAATTGCATTTACTGTATGATAAAAAATTGAAAATAAGTGAGCTAACATGTCAGCCTAATGATCTAGAGTAAGAAATGAACCTGAACAAAACAACCAAGCATGAAGAAGAAATTAATTAGGTAGGAATTGACAAAATATAATTTATCAGTAATAATTATTGAGAATTAAGTAGAATTAATGAAATAAAAACATACAGTAATAGACTTGATCAACAAAAGCTAAAGATGGCTACTTAAAATCAAAGAAAAAGGTCCAACTAAAAATAAGCAACTGCCTATATATTGCTTATTATAAAACAACTAAAAATTGTTGCTATGGAGATTTAAAAATGTACAAAATAATCTTACATGACTCTATAAGAAGGAATTCTATAATCTCTATATTCCATAAAATAATGGAATTCCTAAATGGTCAAAACTGACTCAAGAAGAGGTAGAAAAACTGAATATACCAATGAACAGAAAAAATTGGAAACATAGTTAATGACCTACATTTAAAACAGTATTAGATACAAATAGTTGTAGTTGATTGCACTCATCAAAGAAAAAAATTAATACTGCTTTAGAATATTAAAAAAAGAAAAAATGCATTACAACTCATTGTATAAATCTAGTATATTTCTGTTAACAAATCCATCAAGAATAATAAGAGAACGCCATAGATTTATTTTATTTATGAATAAATAAAAACACTAAATAAAATATAACCCAATCAAATTCAGCAACATCTTAAAAGAATAATACATCATGCTGAAGTACATTTTATTGAGCATAAATGCTCAATAAATATTGACCAGAATGTAAAAATTGTTCAACATTAGAAAATCCATGAATGTAACTTATTAAAGAGTTAAATGCCATCATCATAGAAGCCAATATCATTTGATAAAATCTAGTATTTCTATTTGACCCAAACCCTTAAAATCATCAGTAAAGGCTCTGTTAGGAAACAAAAACAATTCCAGAGATTTTAAGCAGGAATTTAATACAGGGAATTGGTGGTGTTCACAATTGAAGTGTGCTCTTTGCAGTATCTTTTCCAATAACTATTTTAGAAATACCTTAGTTGGCAGGACAGGAGAGGTGAAGGCTCTGGAAAGCCCACCATCAGATTTCAGGACTGCCTGGGTTTCCAGGAAATGAGGAAGTTGTACTAACTGCCTGGTTAGGAGCTGCAGGAATCTGCCTGCTACTGTTGGCTTCTTTTCCCTTCTGCCACTCAGATCGCACAAAAGTTCTTCTCAGTGAAATCTAAACCAGAAACTCTATGCAAAAGATTTTAGAAAATGTTGTTCTCAGGCTTCCAACCTCTTAGTACATTGAAAGTATCAAAGATAGCTGTAATTATATTAGTGTGAACATGAAATCTACACACTCTCCAGCAGTCTTTATAATCAATGATGGAACATTAGGACTATAACTATTGAAGTTAGCTTCAAAAGGAAGATGTCCAGTGACATGGCGACCTTTCAAAGTGGAATTCCTAGGAAACAAAATGAGATAGAAAAATACTAGAGGAGTTACACTTCTAATATAATATTTATAATACTGGGTGATATACCTAAATAATGTTCTTAATTATGCATAGCAGAATATAATTAACATAATTAGGAGAATCCTTGGTGATGAGAGTGGGATGAGAAGAAGGCTGAGTGGGCTTTGAACTCAGTGGCTCTCTGTGTTCTGGAACAGAGGGAGGGAAGAGGGATGAAGGCCGTTTTCCTACACTGCTGCAAACGTGCGTGTGCCCTTTGCTCCCTTTCAGGATGCTTAGATTTGTTTTTCTCCTTCTTCCTGCATGATTTTACAATAATAGGCCTTACCAGTTATGAATTTACAGGTAAAGTGATTTCCCCAATAAATGGATATAAATGTTCTGTAATTTAAAAAAAAGGAACAGAATTAGGAAAAGGAACAATAAAGGAATTGTACTTTATAAACAATGGTAAAGTCCAACTGATCCATCCTGGATCTAGTAGTCAAAATAGCTCAAGGATTTTTTCTAATAAGAAAAAGACAAAAACTCAAACAAGAAAATAAATGTAAGATGTAAATTAGGAACATATAGATGAAATAAAAAGAATGAATAAACATCATTTGTTACAAAGGAGTTAAAATTTAAATGAGAAGGGAAATCAATCTATACCCTTATGAATAACAAATACTAAATATATTGATAATACTCAGGATTTATTATGTACGAGGACACACGTATTCTCACACATTGTGGCGGTGTTAGAAGTAAGCATAGTCTCTTTAGAGAGAAATCTGTGTACATAAAACATATCTATGTAGTCAGCATTTCTACTAGGTCTAATCTATAGGAAGGTCACTCATGCAAAAATACGTACATAAAAGGATGACAATTGAAAAAGTATATTTAAACACACCAAATGGAAATTGTCTAAGTGTCTTACTTATGAATATTGTAAAATATTATTCAGTTATTAAAAAGAATGAGCTATGTCTTTATAAACCAACATGGAAAGATTCCAGTAATATAGTGTTAAGTGAAAGTGGTTAGATATGAAGAAGACCATATAATATGGTTTCCTTTATGTTAAAAGCATACATTTGCATACTTGTCTATATATTAGGGAAATTATGTGATAAAAGATGCTAAATGGGGTATTTTGGACGGTTAAAACCTGTTACTTCTGGAAAGGAGAATAAGATGGGAAAGAGGGCATTTACCTGGGGTAGATAAAATGAGATTCGCATTTCTTACTCTCTGTATTTTAGATTTGTCTAAAATTTCACAAATGAGAATATAATACTTTTGCTATTGTTAAAAATAGCAAAAGTCAATTTCTCCAGTTCTCTCTATTCTTCATTCTGAGGTAGCTTTCTATGTGTGTGTGGTACCGGGGATTGAACCCAGAGGGGTCCTACCTCAGAGCTACATCCCCAGCCCTATTTTGTTATTTATTTTGAAACAGGGTCTCACTAGGTTGCAGAAAACCTCACAAGCTGCTGAGGTTGGCCGCGAACCTGCGATTCTCCTGTCTCAGCCTCCCAAGTCCTGGGATTACAAGTGTGAGCCACCACGCCTGGCTCTGAGGTAGCTTTTAGAAAACATTCCATTTTTACTTTATACAAATTATATGTTTAGGTGTACAATGTGTGCACATCCTGAGATTATTGCTACAGTCAAGTTAATTAACATATCTGTCACCTCATGTAGTTACCTTTTTGGGAGTATTCCACAGAGGATGTTAAGATTGACAAAATTTCAGTTCTTTAGGATAAATAACTTCTAGAGATGCAATGTACAGCTTAACCATAGTTAACAGCTCGGTCTCGTATGCCTATGACTTTTACAGTGATGATGGCTTGCCCCACACTAACAAAACCTGCAGCACGGACGTCAGGTGCAGACGACTTTTTCTCTGTGTTCTGCAACTGATCTTGCCTAACAGATTCCATCTTAGGTTTTTCAGGTTGAATTCCAGATCTTTTGGTTCTGGCATTCTATGCAGGTTCTCCTCAAATTTTTTTTTCTTTTGGTCCTGGGGATTGAACCCTAGAGGAATTCTACCTGCTATACCCCTAGCCCTATTTTATTTTTCATTTTGAAACAGGGTCTTGCTAGGTTGCTGAGAATCTCACTAATTTGCTGAGGCTGTCCTTGAACTTGCAATCCTCCTGTCTCAGCCTCCCAATACTGGGATTACAGGTGTGAACCACCACGCCCCACCTCATTGGTTTTTGAGACCCAATTTCTTGTTCTCCCTGCATTTTTGTTGAGAAAGAACAGCTCTTTCATTGTAACATTTTTGCTTGTATTTGCTAAACAATATAGTAGGATATCAAGCTTTAAAAATTAACCTGACACTTTCATGGAGTCTCCCAATAAAGAGAGAAACTGAAGCCAGGCGTGGTGGCACACACTTGTAATCCCAGTACTTTGGGAGGCGGAGACCAGAGGATCCGGGTTCACGGCCAGCCTCAGCTCTCTCTTTCTTTCTCTCTCTCTTTCTCTCTCTCTCTCTCTCTCTCTCTCTCGCTCTCTCTCTCTCTCTCTCTCCTTAGTGAGGCCCTCCACAACTCTGTGAGACCCAGTTTCAAAATACAATATAAAAAATAGGGCCGGGGGTGTAGCGCAGAGGTAGAACGCTCCTGGGTTCAATCCCCGGTACCGCAAAAAAAAAAAAAAAAAAGAGAGAGAAACTGAGTCTCACAGAGCTTGACTGCTAAGTGCATATGATCTTGATGGCCTGTGTGATATTAGAGTCTCTTTTTTTCTTGTCTGTGAGATGAATAATTTGTAATTAATGATGCATATGATCTTTTTCAACTTTACTATTTCATAGTACTTAATTGAAGATAAATATTAGTTGCTTTAAATGAAAGACATACATTAGATATAGGTAAAAATGTTGTATTGGTTACCTTTTGCCATGTTATTTATCACATACCAATTACAGTCACAGTGTGTGCTAGATTAAAGCAACACAAAACCCCAGCTAAACCAGTCTCTGAGGCCTGCAGATGGAACTTAGTTTTTTCCCAGATAAAGTAAAAATAAGCATTTACTCACGCACATGTACACACACACACACACACACACACACACACACAGTTGTTTAATAGAGCAAACTAGACTGTATTTGATTGTGTTTTAAAATAATTTCATTATAACATTCATGATTTCTTAATATGCTATTATTAAAATATGTTTGCACATAAAACTAATAAATTAGTATAATCTGAATAAGATACCCTTGAATATCACTTCTGTCTTGGTTTAAAATCGAGAATACATTTCTTATGGATTTTGGAGAGCAAAATCAATTATTTTATCCTCAAATGGTAAGCTGTGTGTTGGCCAAGTGAATACCCTAGTTAGAATGTTGAATGCTAACCACATGAGAAAGAAGGAAGAGATAAATCAAGAAAAGAAAGATCGAAGCTAGTGGAAGGAGTGAATACTGTAGCCTGTAGTCCTGCAAAAAATGTATTTTTTTCCATTAACATTATTGCTACTTCCCTCAGAATACAGAATTTATACATATATAAAAACTTTCTATGTTTCAATTCCCAGCTCCTACCATGTTGCTTGACAATAATAGTTCAATTTTTATTGAATTGAAAGTCCTATAACAGGTCAGGTCAAACTAAATATGCTGCAACTTCACCAATTCGGGGGGAAAGCCAGAGGAGACAGTATCTTTTTATTTCTATCAGATGGATAAAGTTATATTATGTAGCCATAATCATCTAAATTGTTTATAAATTTAATCCCATTCTTAATATGAGATCAAAGTGTGAGTGTGTGCGTGCATGTGTGTGTGTGTGTGTGTGTGTGTGTGTGTGTGTGTGTAGGGAAAGAAATTCCTAATAATTCTCAAATTTATGTGGAAAATAGGAAAAAAAGTACCTGGAGAATTTTAAGAAGAATATGGAGTGAGCACTTTTCCTGCCAGATTTTGAAGCCAATTATAAAGCTAAAATAATTGTAGTAGAGTTGTACTACATCCAAATTAGATGGAAAAATTTAAATGAACTGTATTGAAAGCCAAAAAAAAAAATAAAGAGAGAGAACCAATGCATTATAAGCATGTTTCATCAAACTGGTGGCAAAAGATGAAATAATTAATGGGTACTAAAAGTTTTACTAAGATAACCTAGAAGTTGTTAAAAATAAGCTTCAGAAGAATTAAATTTTAAGTATAAACATTAATTTAAAGCAAGCAGGTAAATACCTTTATGATGCTGAACTATCAAAGGACTTTTAACATGATATCAAAAAGGAGAAACCATAATGGAAAGGAAGAAAAATTTGACTTTTTAAAGAATCAATAGACTTCTCTACAGCAAAAAGCAATATAAACATTTAAAAGAAAAGCAGCAAACAGAAAATGTATTAATATCATAAGATAAATAGTCATTATTCTTATTGAAAGAATAGCTATTTATTATTAATAAAAATAAACCAATCAACAAACAAACAAATATATTCACTCAGTGAATATTAGGTCAAGGACATGAGCAGCAAAATAATAAATGAAGAAATAAAAATGTCTAGTAAATATTTAAACCTTTTTTCCCTGCTGATTGTTAAAAATGAAGAAAAGCCACAAAGGAAATGCTTTATTTACTCATTCATATTTTTCATTATTCTAAGAAGTATCATTTTTGCTCACAGAAATGTTTTATTATAAAAGATAAAACAAAAAGCTGAAAATTTTGTCAAAAAAGTCAATGAGAAACAACAGCAACAACAAAACAAACAAAAATAGAAGACAAAGTCTGAACAAGAGTATCACCTTGTTCTAGTCTAGGTTTTCCAGAGAAACATACCTCTATCTATCTATCTATCTATCACAAATATGTATTTATAACAAATATATATGATGAATATATGTGTAAAACATATATGTGTAGAACATATATAAAACCAGAAGAGCTAATTTATGTTCAGGTCCAAAAGAAGACCAATGTCTTAGTCCAGTCAGGCAAGAGAAAGAATTCACTATTAGTTAACCTTTTATTCTATTCAGATCTTCAACAGATTAGAGGAGGCCCACCAACATTGGGGAGGACAATTTACCTTTCTTATCCAACCAGTTCAATTATTTATCTCATCCTGAATGTCTTTACAGACATGCACAGATAAAATCTTTAATCAAATATCTGGGCACCCCGTGGCCTATTTAAGTTGATACCCAAAATTAACTGTCATACTATCCAGTTGTATAATTTTGTAGCAGTAAGTTACCCAGGATAATGATGGACTTCTTATTTTTCAGAGAAAAATTTAAAGTAGCATAAGTTGCAAGAGTCGTATTGTTCATCACATAAGGATGAAATAGCAGGAAGATGCCTATTACTGGGAATATGTATTGTTGCAGTGTTCCTTAAAAGTTAATCCAGTAAGTAGAAAAGTAATTTCTAGAAGCTTTATGAGTTCACCTATAACATTTTCTGTGAAAATTATTCATAAAAGTAAAATATTAATTTCTTGGTTTTAAAGATGAGGTACATCTTTGACTTATACTTGCTTTCTATTTAGATTCTGAGAGCAGTGCTGTGCACATACTTGGTCCTGAAAATTTATTTTTGACGGTGTTTATCTGAATGCTCGACACTTGCTTATGTTCTTACATTTACACGTTTGAGTTATTTTTAAGATGTTGATTGCTCCAGTTTTGACACCATTTATACTGTAATAAGGAACCTTTTAATTGACATATTAATGTTTATTAATGATATATCTACATTTCTACAAACATGGTAAGAAATTGCTTCTTGAAAAAACTGTAAGAAAGTTAAATGTATATTTTCATAACTGTGAAATGATGAGTAATATTGGTAATTTAAAAGTGAGTTCCACCATCCCAGTTACAACTGTCGGTGCTCCTCCCTCTGTCTCCTCATGATGATCTGGAGAAAGTTAGTACATTTAGTTGTGTTTGAATCTTTCTGTCATTCTTTTCTTCAAGAATGAATCAGAATCTGTGATTTTGAGTCCCTCAATCATTTGATGCGCAGATCACTGAGCAGGGAGATAGGACTATCAGGCCTCTGTGTGGCAAAGTATTAATTGGGGACAACCCCTCCATTTCTGTATATTTATGAACATTGACTTGGTTCACTAAGTCAGTGTCAGAAAGCATTGGGCCCTGAATTACCAGGTTGGTATTTTATATTTGTTTCACTTAACATGCTGATGTTAGTCAGCTTTCTTTTACTGTAAAAAATACCTGAAATAATCAACTTATATAGAGAAAAGTTTTACTTTGGCTCACAGTTTTAGAGGTTTCAGTCCATGATTGATTAGCCCTGTTTGCTCTGTTCCTGCCGTGACGAGGTGCATCATGGTAGGAGTGTGTGGTGGAACAAAACTGCTCATCTCATGGCTAGAAAGTGAAACTGAGGTCCTGCAATCCCCTTCAAAATCACACCTCCAGGGACCTAAACCTCCCCCTAGGCCTCACCTCTTACCACCTCCCAATATTAGCAAGCTGGGACCAAGTCTTTAACACATGTGCCTTTGGGGACATTCCTAATCCAATCTATAGCGTGATTTAGTGACTTTACATCCTTATATCCCATTGTTATTTTGTGTTGGCCTTCTGTGTCCAGGAAACAGCCCTGGTGTATATAGAACTCCCAGGCTAATCCAAAACTTTGCTGGGTTTTTAGAGTATAAATGAAAGAGTCAACACCATAGTCAATATTAAAAATTATACTAATGATTGAGCAATATGCAAGATCCAATTTCCCCAGCCTTACCTTCAAAACATTTACTTCTTTTGATATCCAGTCATTCTGTTAGGTGTCTGCACCCTCTTTTGAAAATGTTTTAATCCATTACTGTGCTATTGCTGTCTCCAAACTGAGTCCTGATTATTTCTTACAATTTTGTAATAACAACACATTTGCCAATAGGTGGCAGGAAACTGGGGACAGGGGAGGCTTGCTTTATGTTGATTTCTGTGTGTAAATATTTCCTACCATGGTCAATTTCAACTACCAGTAGTTTGTCAACAGATTCATAATTTCCTGAATATTTAACACTTGGCTATGTTATGAGAAAATACTGGCTGGAGTATGTCATTGTGTGCCTGTGTGTCTGAATATATAACCATCCATTTGGAAACAGTGTTGAATTTATTTAGGATTTTCAGCTGAAAAGAAAAAAATAAAAGAAGATTCAGAATCATTCAGGGACTTTGTTGCCTTTACTTGCAAATTATTAAAATTCATCCCTACTAATCAAGCAGATCTTTAATGGAAAATTTGAAAACTTTCTTATGAGGTCTTAGGTTTGAAAATGCCATAACATTCTTTTTGCCTCCTGGAATATCTATGCTTTTGTTTTTGGTACTGTGAATTGAACCAGAGGTATTCTACCTTCAAGCTACACCCCCAGCTCTTTTTATTTATTAATGTTTCAATTTTGAAACAGGGTTTTGCTAAGTTGCTGAGGATCTCACTAAGTTGCTGAGGCTGGTCACAAAACTGAGATTCTCCTGTCTTAGCATTCCCAATACTGGGATTACAGGCTTGTGCCACCATGTCCAGCTACCTATGCATTTAAAAGTGTCACTTGTGCTGGCCATCGTGGTACAAGCCTGTATCCCAGTACTTGGTGGACGGAGACAGAAGGATCCCAGGTTTTAGGCCAGCCTCAGCAACTCAGTGAAACCCTATTTCCAAAAAAAAAGAAAGATATTAAAAGGCTCTGGGTATAGTTCTGAGGTAGAATACCCCTGCGTTCAATCCCCAGTACCAAAAAATAAAAAAATTAAAGTGTCCCTGGCTTCTCCTCCTCCCCATTTGGCAGGCAGCTTTTCTTAGTCTAAGAGAGTATCTGCCTATAGTATTGTCTTGGTGCAGGGTCAGCTGGAATGGTGGGTGACTTGAGGTAAATATCTTTCACAGCTTCAGCAGCAAGTGAGCTGGGAGAAGAGAGGATAGATTTTTCCCCATTCTTTTCCTTTGTTGTTTTAGGGTTTCTCTATGCTTTGATAGCAGAGGTTAGTATTATGAATAGGGGCAGAAGTCATTAACTATCATTGAGCACTCAAGAACTTAGACAACCCAACATGTGGGTGTGTGAGGATGGTACAAGGAGTCATAGCTTTTGCTCTAAGAAAATTACAGTATTGTCAGTCCTGCAAGATAGAAGCAAGTGTTTCTGGATGTTAAGGTTGAGTTTTTCCAACCTTAGGCTAAATGTTGGGATTTGGTAGAAATAAAGTTAGAACAAATGTTGACTGATGCTAATTCTTAACTTCCATGGTTCAACTGGGGCATTTTAAATGTATGTGTCAGGCTGGTTGAAGACCTAGGGATAGAGTAGATATCAGTGAATACTCCTATCTATTGACACCCATCACTTTTCAATAGTAGCCAATAACATTGGCTAACACCTTGTGAATGCTTACTATGTCAGCATTCTACTAAACATTTTTTGTTACTTCATATAATTATCACAACAACTCCATGAAAAAGATATATTACTACTTTTTTATAATTAGGAGGGTTAACTATAGCTCAGCGGCAGAGTGCTTGCCTAGTAAGCACAAGGCCATGAGTTTGATCTCCAGCACACACACACACATGCACAAGCACATGTACACATACACATATACACATGCACACCCACAAAATAACTAGGAGAACTGGGGCTTAGAAAAGTTGAAAGTTTAATTCAAAACTATTTTTAGGTATTTTAAATCTATTTGTCAATTTATAAATTTATGTGTTTTTGATTTGAAAATTATGGGAAGAGAGTAATAAAGGAATTAGTAGTATTTAGCAGATGTACTAAGTTTAGAATGGCATGGTTTAAAAGTGCCTGCTAAATTTTGGATGTCTGAGGGACTCTCTCACGACTGCCTGGTGGCCAGGCCAAGTGTATGTGACATTGCCCTCACAATCATGCACAATGATTACTTGGCTGGTGTCTATAAAATCCTTTTTAGTTACTGCATATATCCTTTGAATGTTCTGGAATTGTGCCTTATAGACAGACTCCTGGGTCCATCTCAAATGGAATCATGACTGACAAATGCAGTGTGAGCCAGGAGACCCACAGATAAAGGAATAAAAGAGGCCAACACCAGTGGAGTAAAAATCAAGCCCTCAGATGCATCTACGAAGGTGAATTAACAAGAGCCGTGGGCTTCCTGCTTCACTTTGGTGTGTTACACTTGATGTGCAAGAATTCCTAATGGCTTCATACCTTATGTCTATTGTAGATCTATGGGACAGTTTTGGGTACTGTGTTTCTGTTCATGAATAAACATTTTTAACATATTCACATATTTACATAAACTATTTATTTACAGTTCATATTGATGTGATATGGAAAAAATGGGGGCATAAACTGAATTTTTTAACCTACCAAAATATATCTCTGTTTTATTATGCAAAATTTCAGTTTGATTTAAGTGTTTTTGAATCACTTGCCACTTTCCAGGAACCTAACCAACATATAAATTGAGAGATGTTAATATATATGTCACCGAGTTGTTTTTAAAAGAATCACAGCCCTGAAAAAGCAAAAGTAAACATACAAAATAGGAGGGATTACTGCTAAGAATCTAGAATATCTAGGGCAAAAAGTAAAATGTAATTAGACAATTCTTATTACCCTTGGAAGGAAGTGTTACAGTTTTTAAAGGAAAGTGACATTTTCTCAGATAATTCATTTAGAAAGAATATCTCAACTGACCTTATAAAAGGAGCATTGAACAACACAATGTTTTCATGTACAGCTTTATAGCAAATGCACAGGTGGTCTTCACACACCTGTTTCTTAATATCTCAATGACAATCCCAGGACATAAAAACATGAAGGTAATTCTGTCGGGAGCAGGTTGAGCTAATGAATTTGAAAAATGAGAAAATATGTAAAAAAAAAACCTAGCAAATGCTACATGGTAGCATGGAGTCACATGATTTTCTGTAGGGAGTAGACTCTATTTTGGGTCAGGAAAGAGAAGAAATTAGGGTTTGACATGGGGAGAAATTAGACTGATCCTTGTTCTTGACTTTAGAGACAAAAAATAAATTAGTGGATATTGGTAGATGGAGAATAAAATATATAAGCAAAGAGACAGTAAGGAAATCATGCTGTATGGATTTTGGGTGAAGAGTGAAGAGCAGGTTACCTGGGGGGAAGAGACAGTTTGCACTGAAAAGTAATGAGAAGCATAATTTCTGGGTGTAGGTCCACGCAGGCACAGCTGCATGTAGAACTCAGTGCCTGGAGCTGTGTCTATGCCTGTGCCTGACACCTAGAAGGGGGTGTTACACATGTTTGTGGCTGACTTTGATGTCACAGATAAGAATATGCAGTGGCCCTCTGTATTTGCAGCCTCAACCAACCCTAGATTGGAAACCCTGGATTCAGAAGAAAAAATTGAATCTGGACTGAACATGTAGACCTTTTTTTTTCTTGTCATGATTCTCTACATAATATAGTATAAAAGCTATTTCCATAGCACTTACATTGTATTAGGTATTTTCTAAGCAATCTAGGGATGATTTAAAGTATATAGAGGCATGTGTGTAGGTTATATGCAAATGCCACACTATTTTGTATAAGAGACTTGAGCATCTGTGAATTTTAATATTTGGAAGGGCCCTGGAACAAGTTCTTCCCATGGATACTGAGGGATGACTGTGTATGTAAACTGGGTGTACATAAGCAATCTTAGCTCCAGGACAGGGAAATATCACAATAAGCTTGAAATGTCCGAGATTCAGATTCTGACTCTAGCTTTATAACCTTGACCAGTTTATTAACTCTATGTTCTTTAGTTTCCTTATCTGTGAAATGGAGGTAAAAATACAAGCGTTCCAGATCCATGGTGAAGATGAGAAAGGTAGTTTCTGGGGAAGAACTTCGAAGCAGTTCTGTATTTTCTCATTTAAGTTTCTATTAGTAAAAGAGAGAGGCCTCTATGTTGAGTTGCACTGCTGATGCTTCTCTGGATGGCTGAAGTTGTTGTGTTCATGTTATCCTGCCTCCTCTTCTTCATGGGTACAGAGCTAGACCACATCTCCCAGCCTCCTTTGCAATTAGGAGTGCTGTGTGACTGGGTTTCTGCCAATGGAATGTAGATGGAGTTAATATATGCCACTTCCAAGCTGGCTCGGTGAAAACCCGTCATGCAACCTTTTGCATTCTCTTTTCCTCCTTCATTGGATAATGAAAAAGTCTCTGAAGATTACATGGTAGCAATGAAAGATAAAGGGACTTTGGGTCCGTAAGCCACCAGTCAATGGAGAGCCACCTGGAGGGGGAAGGTGACAAGGAATGTCCACATTGGATAGACTCATGAACTAGAACTATTATGTTGAGCAACCTGAAGTTTGGACCTGAAGTTTGGGGATTACTATTACAGTGGTGATCTTATCTGATCTAAAAGAATAGCAGAAAATCATTAAAGGTCTTGATCAGACAGTGTCATATAGAAAGTAGTATTTGGATGAGCAATTATGCAGTATTCATAGCAGGAATTAGGTCAGAGTAGATGAAATTAAAGAGAGTTCTTGTGGGGATTAGGTTTCATGTGCCTCAGCTTCTACAAGATCATGGAAATGGTGGAAATTATGAGAAGCCAAAGATGCACCAAATATTTAATTCTACACCACCCTGAGTAGACAGGTGCCTGAGAGAATCAGTGATAGAAGCTACAATTAGAAAAAGAAAACAACCTGGTCCTGTAGACCCTGCAAAAGGCTAGTCTCCATTGTCTAAATAGAGGAGCTTGTTTGGTCTAGGAGATGAGAAATTGTGACCCCAGGAGAGACCTATAGTCCTTTTCCACAAGTACTGTAATCCCAGTACTTGAGAAGCTGAGACAGGAGGATCATAGGTTTGAGGACAGTCTCAGCAACTTAGCAAGACCCTGCTTCAAAATAAAAAAAGGGCTAAGCTTGGAGGTAGAATGCCCCTGGATTCAATCCCCAATACCCGCCTCCCTCTACCAAATAAAAAAGAAACTTGTTATCTACCTGTGATCTCAAGGAATCAATAGACAAATAGACCTATCCATAGCCCAGTCTTCATGGCATCTGAACTGGTCACCAGTGACTTATTATGAATACTTTTATGTGCATTGAATATTTTTCCACAGGGATATATTTTCCTTTTTTTCAATCATTGCAATTTATTTGTTTTTTTCTAGAACTTTATTCAAACTAAAACTTGCATATACTCTAGCTTTGACTCATAATAGGGAGAGGGTTCTAAGAAAATACTTGCACATCAGCCTGGAAAAATGCACTAATTTCACACTTGTCTTTCTTCATGTTACTGTGCACTATGTCTGAAGAGCAAAGTCTATAAAGGCAAGTAAAGAGTAAATTTCTTGATATTTAGAAATGTATTCAATTAATATCCATTTGAAAGCCTCCTTCAGGAGGATTTCATGGAACCCTGGTCTAGAAGGGAAAGTAGACGTGCAAACAAATAATTAAAATGCAGCATAAAGATCACAAAGAATTTGAAACTTCTGTAAATCCTGGGTGAGAGTGAATAATGAATTGTGTTTGGGTAGTTCAGGAGAACTTTCTAGAGGAGAAGACATGCAAATACTGATGTCAATGCTGATGGACATCATGGTTATGTTGGTTACTAAATGTGAACCAATGAAAAACTGTGAAATAGATGCTATAATTACCAGAAACTGATTCAGAGAAGATGATTTGGTAACAATCACAAAGCTAATGAAAAGTGAAACTGAGGTTTAGATTCACCTGCATCCATTCCAAACATTACAATCTAATTCTATAAATAATACATGTAATTGAAAAGTAGGTAACAATACCAGATGGTACATGAGGGCCAATGGGTTCTCTGAACCATGAGCATAAGGAGATTAGAAAGCATCACTATTGTGGAGGGTGGGGCAGGCTTCTCAGACAAGCAACAAAATTGTGTGCCAGTTATTTTTTTATTTAGTTACAACCTCATGTTGTGTGAGCTTTCCACAATTCAGTCAACCCGAAGCTCTCAGTGAATTATCTCATTCAGCTTACAAGGGGGAAGTAGGGGTTTTGTATATAAATAAGCTTCCATGTTTGAACAAATATTCCCACTAGCTTACATGAAAACAAAACTCACCTGTATTAAGAACAAGTAATATTCTGTGTGCTATGATTTCCTAGGTAAAGCCTTTTCTCATAAAGGATCTGCTCATTATTGAATCACCTCTAGTCTTAGGGACCAATATGTGCACACTCACTGGAACAGATAATTTGTTTCAGGAGCCAGAGTGTAGAAACCAAAGGTCACAGGCACTTGGCTTCATTTATTTTCTGGACTTAAAATCCATTAATTACGTATCTTATATCCAAACAACGACAGGAAAAAAAAATGCTTTCTACTTTTAGATTTTCAAAATGTGTTTTAGTAGATTATCTCAATTTCTATTGAGGGAACAATATGTGTTTCAGAGTTGTAATTATGTATAATTTTGTCAATTTCCACGTTTTATGCAGTATTGTGTCCCAAATATCTAATACAAGTGTAATACGAATGATTGATTAATAAATGGCTTTATATTAGCATAAAATGCACTTCTCTTGACCCTTTGCCATGACAATAGATGGGCCTTTGTTGGGGATATAAACAAGAGTTGCAAGCCACAGTCTGTGGGTCTAATCAGGCCTGAAGTCTGATTTTTATAAAGTTTCCAGAGTTCCACTGGAACACAGCCATACTCATCCCATCACATGTTTTTTCTTTTTGTGGCTGCTTTCATATTATAGTGGCAAATTCGAATAGACCATATTGTCCACAAGTCTAAAATATTTACTATCTGGTCCTTGACAGTGAAAGTTTGCCAAGCCCTAGATGATAAAATCACGATTCAGAAATGCTGTATTTTAATCTTTCTTTGCCCATTCCAAAATCCAGGAGGGGCTGAATGTTTTCATACATAGAGTTGATAGAACTTGGTGCACCGCATTGAGAAGGCAGCAGGGCTTGGCCTGAGTCCTGGTTCACCGTGCCACCTTAGGCGAGACGTTCATCCTTGCTAAGTCTCCATCTTCTTACTGATGATACATGTATCATCTCTATCTCCTATCTGTGGGAAATATTTACTTTCAATAATATACTTAAAGTCAATGCTAAGATATTAGAGCTAAGATACAATAACTATTTAAACAGTAACTTCTTTTGTAATCATCCTAGTTCAGATTAATGATTTTCAGACATAGTTTGGTGATATCCTAAAACATTTTTCACCATCTCAAGATCTCAAGACTGGCTACGTAGTTTTCTCTTTCAAGTAATTATAGTTCAAATCGATAGTGTCTTATGTTATGAGAGCAGTTAAAGGAACTATTTCCAATTCAAACTAAGAACCCATTTAAATAAGAATTTATTGAAAACAAATAAAATTTGTGGAAAGCATTGTTTGACCCTGGTCTTATGCAGTCAAGTAAGACCTTGATCTTAAGAAGTCGTAGGGCTGTGGGGGTAGCTCAGTGGTAAAGTGCTTACCTAGCATGCACAAGGCCCTGGATTCAATCAGTAACACACACACACACACACACACACACACACACCACATGCACAGTCATACACTTAGAGGAGAAGATGGAATATAGACAAATGATTAACACATTAACACACAGGGAATTGCATGGTGGTTCAAGGAAGGTACTAACAAAATTTTTAGAAAAGGTGGTACTCAGAATATTAAAATTAGGAAAATCAAAGAAAGATTTTATAGAAGTAGAGAAATTTAAGAGGAAAAGGGAAAGAGAACATTCCATGAGAAAGAGATACTAGGGAACAAATAAGAACAATAGACAAACACTAAGTCTTCTGATAATAGGGGGTACTGTTTTGACTGGGACATATATACACATACAATAGAAGTGAGAGACAGTATCAGAAGAGAATACTGGGACCAATGTATTTGAGAGCTACTAGGCTAGAACATCATGTAATTATCCAGGTGAGTTCTACTAAGGGTTTAAAGCGTATGAAGACATTGGAAATAAAAGAAGAAACCATTTTAGGAATTAATACGGTTTCCCCTGAGTGCTTATAGGCCCTTGTATATGGTCTCATTTATCTAGTTGTCTTGCCGGTCCTGTGAACAGATGAGAGGGAGGAGGCGGGAGGCTGCCAACAGGTAGTGAGGGTGGTGCTGATTCACTCAGCTGCTTGGACTCCAAGTCCTGCCTTCCTGTGTTACACTACAGTTTCTGTTTGAATAAGGAAAGCAGAGAGAGGGAGGGAGGATGCAAGGACGATCCCATAGTTTCCAACCCAAGTGAGAGTTTAGAATTCTAAAGAGAACCTGGCTTCAGGGGAAAGAGGATGTATTTGACTTGGATCTTGTGACATTTGAGATACCACGAATGATCCGGTGCGGTGTGTTGAGGAGGAAGCTGGAAATAGAGTTGAGGGGTTCAGATGGCCTAAGCAGAACCTTTCTCCTTGCTCTGCAGATCTAGTCAGTGTCATTTCTGTGCTCATGCCCCTTCTTCTCCCATGTTCTTTGTGCTGTTTCACTTGTTTACTTCTTTCCTTACTGACTGAACTGCAACAGAACTTTAAAAAGAAGAGAGATAAATAGGAGGGAAGGATGCCAATAGGAATACTCTAGTCCCATGTGCCTCTCTTTCATTCACCTTTTGCAGTTGGGAGAGGAGGTCTTGGATTTCATGTGAACCAGTTTACACTTTTCTTAGGTAGCCTGGGACATAAGATTGATGAGTAGAAGCCAAGTCCAGAACCCCAAGTTCTTAATTCTAGCAGAAGGAGCTTATTTTTTATTGTGGTGGTTGTTATTATTATTATTTATATTGAGACATACTGGAGGGACCTGGAGGTGCTCTTGGCAATGCCTGGGAGTATAGAATTTAAGCAGTGATTTCTGGGCATGGTGGCACATATCTGTTGTCCCAGCTACTCTGGAGGCTGAGACCAGAGGATCACTGAGCCCACAAGTTCAAGAATAGCTTGGGAAACATAGCAAGGCCCTGTTTTTTAAGAAAAGCATTAGATGCATAATTACAATATACCAATAAAAGTATATTAAAAAAGAGCAGCAATAATATATGATAAGTAAATATAGGTAGTTTTTCTTGAAAGAATAAAAAAGAATAAGCTGGCCACACAAAGAAAATCTTTTTGATTAATTGTGTAGCCTACAGACGGACAACTAACAACCTGATCGTTCTCTGAATATTTCACTGTGTAAATTTTAGACAAAGTTTTTACTCCATGGAGTGGAGCATGATAACAGTAAGAATTGAGAGATCTAGGATTCAGACCCGCCTGTGAGGTTGACTAGATGAGTAATTATTCACTAAGTTCATTTTCTGTAAAATAAGGACAATATCACCAAATTCCCTGAGTTGCTAAAAAGAAATGTTATAATATAGACTGAAGCATACTTTGAAGAAGCCTACAGAGAAGGAGCTCTTCTTTCCTTTGTTTGACATCTCCTTATGTTCTTTTACTCTCCTAATCTCTTTCTTTTCTGCTTCCCTTTTTGTCTGTCATACCTATGCCAATTCTCCCAGTCATGAGCCAAGATTAAACTTAGCAAAACATATCCTTCCATCATCACTGCGTCTCAACTGCTTGAAAGGGTCAAAAATGATATAATGACAACTTGCTTTAGAACCTGTGCAGTCCTTTAAATAAAAGGCAAAATCCTAATATAATCCTATGGTATTGACATAGGAGAAAATTACTATAATTATGCAAATTAAAATAAGTCAACAAGTTTCAGAACACAATGCACGATAAGTAATGTTTTTAAAAATAACAGTCACTGAGCCTGGTCATTTGCACTTAATAATAGGCTCAGGAGGGAGTCTAGTGTCTGAGGAAAAACAGCTGTGGTAATAGATGTATTACGGCTTTGATAGGTTCTCTCTAGTAGTTTTATTTCTGTATTTGCTTTAGATTATAGAATGCTCCCAGAGTGCTCTGCTATTGAAATTCCCATCATTCTCAGGGCTTTAATTAAGTGATTGGGTTTGACAGAACTTGAATTGAGGAGGCCCACCACTATGTCAGTTTATGCCAGGATGATATTATCAGGGCCTGGGCATGTACATACTCAGGCTTTAATTTGCCTCGAGCTGTCTCGCTGTGAAACATAAGGAACACATGCCTCAGTGCGACTTGAAAAGGCACTGAATATGGCTTCTCACAGTGGCATGGTCTTCTAAAATCCAGAAGACGAGATGATTCAAAGTGAATATTTTGACATCATGGAGCAATGGAGTGCATATGAGCTTTGAAGTCAGACCTACCTACCTCTTAATCTCAGCTCCACCAGCCATTAATGGGATCACCTTCAACAAGGAATCTAAACTTTCAGAGCTTTGAATTTATCTTCTTAAAAAATAAAAATAATTTCATCTAACATGAGAGTAATGCCAAAGTTAAATATTAGAAGGTAAACTCTCGGCCTAGCACGTAGATTTGTAATAGGAGTTTAATGATTTTCTTTTTCCCACCTAATTTGAAATTTGCCATTGCTTTTCTAGTATGCTTCCATTTCTTTCCATCTATGAATCTTTCTTTCTTTTTTTTGTGATACTAGGGATTGAACACAGAGTCATTTTGTCTCTGAGCTACACCTCTAGCCTTATTTTTTAATTTTTTGTTTTGAAGCAGGGTCTCATTAAGTTTTCCAGGGCCTCACTAAGTTGTTGAGGCTGGCTTTGAACCTGTGATCCTCCCATCTCAGTCTCTGAATGTTTTAGATATAGGTGCTATTTCTTGGTGAGTACAAATTTGGCTATAAGAGCCTGAGGTTGGCTGGGGTTGTCATTCAATTTTGGATATAAATAAAACACCAGTTGCATAATTTTGGCATTGTGGTTTTCTTCTCTTCATCCATCTGCATGCACATCATTGAATGGCAGGTGTCAATGTCTTATCACAGCTGAGCTGGAGGCAGCTGCAGCAATATGCTACTGAACGACAAACCCTGATCATGTACACTGGTTTGTGGCTTTTCTGTCTCTTAGATGAAGCATCTTGATGCAGACCAGCTCCCTCTTCCTGTGTAATAGGAAGCACACCCATTTCATAACGAGTAAAATAACTTGCTTTAGTTCAAACCAAACCCAATACCAATGTTTGGGCATATAGAAAATGTTTGATTTCACACGTTACTCATAACCCAAGCACTAATGGATCTATCATATATTCTATCATGTTTGTTACTTTTTTCTATACAAGCACAGGGTGTTATCATGGGTTTCATGATTATTAAAGGAAAAAATATATGAAAATTTCTAACACATTTGGATCAATGAAACACATTTGTCTACTAAAGAGAAAAATAAGAAAGTAGAGATGTACTGAGGCCTAGTTGGACTATGCACCTTCTACAAAGCAGGCAGACAATCTTCTTCTAGAAACATTTGTATATTAACAGAGACAATTCCTTGAACACATTTCCTATGGTTGGATCTGAAATAACAGGTAGATGTGAATAAAACATTCTGAGGCAGGCATCACTTTTCCACATTATTGAAATCATATCACATGAGATAATAAGATGCCACAGAAAAATGGAGACAGGAGTTACATATTTCTCTTACAAATTTGCACTTAAGTTGCATTCTTTTTAAACTGTGATGACTGTTCAGACTAAAAACTCGTCAAGAAAGATCCCAAAGTGCATGATGTATTAGCTTATGGTAGAATAACACTCCCACTGAGAACTACAGAAAAGTTGGACAAAATTTAAAAATGATCTGTGTGAAGAATTTGGAGAACAGCTGAGGCAAGCAAAGGGCCAAGTTACTTGGAAAAAAAAGATAATTATCAAATGATGAGCTGATATTTTGTGAACCAGTTTCCTCCCAGAGACATGTACCAAGTCTTGGCCTGTGGAGCCAGCAGAACTTCTGATGAGTTCACAATGCACGAGAAACCAAAATCGAGATTCAGGGTTCTGAAGGCTGTCAGGACTTAAGGAATCCAGATCCACGAGAGAGTGGGAAGGTGCAGAGAAATAACCCCAGCTTTCCCAGATTCTCCTCTGAGTTTTTATGGAATTCTTAAGCTGGGCAAAGCCAAAACCCAGAAAGCTTCACTCTGAAAGGCACAGTGGGGATTTTGGTGGTCTTGTAGAACTAAAGAGACCAAAGATTGGAGTCCTGACCTGTCAAGGGGACAGAACACCAATTTCTCAGTAGTGACCCTGGTTGGTGCACACCAGGAGCTGTGAACCAGAATTCAATGACGGTTTACCAAAGCTGCAATCCAGCCTTGACTTAGCTCCATCTTTGCTTGGTCACAGGGATCTACATCCAGTTCCTAATTAGCATCTCGAAATGGACACAATTTTTATTTTCTTTATGGAGAACGGCTTCACCAGTTGCTTTGAGATTGAGCAAAATTAGACAGTTTGATAAGTAGTAAAGAAAATTATTTTCATTGGACATGAAGATGAATTTCTAGGTTTCCAGGGTGTTGAAGCTTCATGTACAGCCGTCATGAGCCTTTCACTGTTGGTGATGATAATGCATTGAGGGGAGGAGGATAAAATGCTCATCGTTGAGTGGCTAGAGTTTCATGATTGAATATAGTCTCTTTTTCTAATCTACATAAACATATTCTCTCTTCCCCAATGCCATTTCAGTACAATGTGAAAAGGTATTTTAAATGTGGAGTCTACAAACCATAAGGATTACCACCAACCTATTTGCATTCCAGTTTCTCCTTCTGTGCAGAGTCCTAATGATATATCCACTCTCATCAGATGTAGTGACAACTGAAACACATTTGAGATGATAGAAAGGGAGGGCTTTACAGTACTTGGAAAAATCCAGGGACTTAGTGGAGATCAGGTGTTTCTATTACTTGATTAGGGAGTGAAGCACACTGTGGCCTGTTTTGTAGGGGATTTGTTTCAGCAGAGAGATTGGGCAAGGGTCAAATGTGAGTGACTGTGTTTTGAAGTAGATTAGGCTACAGGAACCAGGAATTTAATTTGTGCCTGAGGGCAGGGTCACAAAGGTGGCTATTTGGGTAACTGTGTAAAGCTAGAAACCAACTACTTGAGACATACGGCCTGAACAGAGCAGTGCTACCTGTGAGTGTCAGATAGACACAAGATCTGCGTGGAACCATTGTGTGGCTTGTCTAGACAACAAGATTGTCCAGATTCTGTATTTTCAACACATATGCCATTGTAGTTTTTAAAATAAAATTAAAACTTAATTTTAAATTAAAATGTGTAACGTGCAATGTAGAAATCAGTGTAGGCAAGACATTGGCTGTGGAATTTCCTTGAGAAGTTTGGAATGCAATGCATGAATCTGTAGTAAAACAATCTTCCCATACTCGTCAGGAGCAGCTCAGTCTGGGACAGGCTGTGTATGTCTGCAAATTGTACAGGAGTGGGGATGTGTTCCTTATGAATGATAACATTGAAGGATGAGACAAGTCATTATGCATTACCTGGGACACTTTAAGTGGCCCTAAGGTGACTGTTCTACCCATCCACTCATTCACTAGGAGTAGAATGATGTTGCAATAAAAGCAAGAAGTCATAAGGCATATAATAACACTAAAGCCAGGTTTTGAGATAGATTCTGTTTGTTTCAAACTCTTTTAATTTAGTCCCTTCACATTATGTAAATGATGTAAGCCACTGTTAATGATATTTTTAATAGAATTGATTCAGAAGCATTATAAGCCAAATGGGATGCTTTAGGGTGAGTCACAGAAATTTAATAGGCTCAGGTAGTGGTCATTTATTTTCTAGAACTGTGTTGTCCATTCCAATAGGGATGGTATCATAGAACAACAATCTATAAGCCCTGTTATTTATTAGCTTGCCCCTGTTGGTGTGTGT